>SNQJ01S0120129.1:10912-27497 GCA_010110895.2 Picea sitchensis
TATGTTCCATGGTTATCTCTTTCTGTTATTTGCTGCATACACACATATAAACACATCTAAAAGATAGATCAGCAAAGTGTTTGACGAAATACCTCACTCATAAAAAGTTTTAAAAAGACACCAAAACAGTGATGATCCTTGCATAATGGCTTGGGATCATTACAAAATACCTCTCAAAATCCTTTTTTTGGACCCCCCTCCCAATATATATTTCCAAATATAAAAACCCCTATCTTTTACTAGATATCCCTTTTTATACCCTAAATACCTATAAATCCCCCCATACTTCACATTCCAACCCCAATACCTACAATATATTTGCCTTATTTTTCATAATTAAAAAATTCCCTTTATGAATGAACGTGATAAGATATTGGTGAACAAGGTAAAGCCTCCATGGCTCCAATTGACGTGATATTTGCACTGTTGGAAAGGTCTCGATGTGTAAAATAGTGTCACAAAGTATTAACAATGCTGGGAAAGTTTTAACCCAAATAAATGTCATTTGATGCCTCAAAATGGCCCCGAAAGGTTCCAGACCTCAATTTGTGAAACTAGAATTTTACACTAAAGTGGCCTTGCAAGCTAATTTCTCCATTTTTTTCCACTCTGAAAGGATCGAGATAGATGAAAAATGATATAATGATACCGTTCAAATCATCACTATATCTTTAAAACAATAATATTAAAGAGAAATGGTAATTCATACTTGAACTCAAGATTCATGAATCAATGCCTTAAGGAAAGAATGTGATTATACAACATTGCAAGCATCCTCTCGTCGTTAAATCTTGCAAAAAAGGTAAATAATTTCTTGGCACAAGTATTGCATGTGATTTTGAAGAAAATATTGTCAAGTAGTGATACTTCTAATTTTCAATCTTATTTCTTTAATATTGTCATATAATTGATAATTGGAAGCCTACTTTGAAGTGGTTGGGATTCAGAGACAACCCAAAATCATGTGGTGAGGGGTCAAAGACAACCCAAAATACATTGTTGATGTTTGTTGAGTTGGGCCATTTCAATATGAGATCAATTTGTGTCCAAAATATGTTTAAGGAAGTATTGATTATTATTTCTAAACACTTTTTAAGGAAACATTCTCAAACTAGATACGTTTTGACTTGGGTCTATTAAAGTCATCTTAGATCTAGTAAACCCTTAAAAGGATGATATTGGTTGATCTTAACTCACATCTATTAAAATTGTTAAAGGAATGTCATTATGAATATGAAATTAAGATGGGATTATGCTAATATTTTTAAAATAAATATATACAAAATAAGCAACATTCCCCACCACCTAAATGTGTAATAAAATGATGGGGTTTTCTTATATATTTATTTCTATATGACGTTTTTTTTGTTTAACTAATATTAAAGGTGTTATCACATATAGTTGTCAAGGGAAAGAGGTCTTCCAAGTTCATGGTCTCCACAGGAAGCATTCGAGTGCAACATTCAAAGCAGCCCATTTAAGGCTTAAAATGCAAACAGGTGGGTTCAGTTTTCAACGACGGAGATCCCCTGTGAAGTTTCGATTAGTGGCCCCTAGGTATTCATAATTATAAAATTGTGTGAGTTTTAGTGTCAATTGGAAGTCCTGGGATTAAAGATCAAGAAAGGGTTAAGTCTGGGTTGTCGAATCTAATTAGGGAGAGATCAGTGGTAGGGAAACATTTCGGAAATCAAGACTCTGAAAGATTGTAAGAATTATTCATCCAAAGGTTCGAAGTCTCAAAACCCAAAGCAAGCATGAGCCATCGATTAAAGGGAAACGTGATGCTAGATCTTAACTATGGGGAAAGTCACTACAAGTTTTTCCAAATGAGAAATGTGTAAAGCTTCCAAAGGCCGAAGTGCGAAGTAGATCTGGATCGTAGATCTTAAGGGGACAAGTGGCAACCGATCTGAGGGTTCATGGAAATGAGCTTCAGGAGTTTCAAAATGAGAATAGGGAAAAATACATGAAGCATGAAGTGTGAAATGGTTCTGGACCATCAGATCTAGATGGACACATGGCGGTAGATAAAGGGATTTGTGGATTTGTGATTCAGAGGATACACAGGGAGAAAAGTGCAAGTTTCGCGAAGTTGTGAAGCACTCAGGAATTAGGCCTAGGGTCACAGCCCGAGGTCACATGGGAGGTGTGTCCAGAAAGAAATATTAGCACCCATCACATAGAGTTGGCAATTCGGGGTTTCGAGTAAGCAAATCGTAGTCGTCGAATGCAAAGAAAATCCGATCATCGATCTACGTAAGCTGATTTTGTCATTTCGGGCATCGGGAAATTTGTATTCAAGTGGTGTGAAAATCCCTGAAAAGATAAGCCCCGAAGTGCCAAAAAGGCCGAAGTCCCAAACCCTCCGAGGTCCCGAAGTGCCGAAATCCCGAAGTCCCGAAGCCCAAAATTAGCAGGACCCATCCGATCCAGAGGGGCACGTGGCGTCAGATCAGCGGATTCGTAGTTTCATGAGTCTGAGGTTTTGATGGGAGCAATGTGTAGGTTTCACGGAGCGTGAGATCACGAAGCGCTCAAAGAGTGGGCCTAGGGTCACAACTCGAGGTCATATGGAAAGAGGGTCCAGGAGGAAATGTTGGCACCCATCGTGTGGATTCGACCAAGGTGGAGTTCCGAGGAAGAAATTGTAGTTGTTGGATGCAAAGTAGATCTAGCCGTCAATCTGAGTCAGGTGATTTCGTCAAAGAGGGAATCAGGAAGTCTGTGGTCTGGTGTTTTGAAGATACCTAAAAGGAGAAGTCCCGAAGCGCCTTTAGAGATAAGCGTTAGGTCATGGCCCAAGGTCGCATGCAGGAAAGGGGTCAAGAAGCTGAAGCCAGAAGCTTTGGGAGCATGAAGGAAAGGGCATAGATTTCATGAGTTCTGCATCAAAGGCCGAAAAGCGCCAGTGTTAGTAACAGAGTGATATTATCATGGTTTCAAGGTGTCGGGTTGACTCGAAGAACCGCTAGCATTGCATGATAAATCCTTAGGCGTTGAGCCTTGTCCCGATCCCGATAAGTGATCAATAAATGAAAGAGGAGTGGTGGTTGAAACCTCATCTCACTCCATAAATGAAATCATGGAGGACCTAGCCGTAGACACAGAACTGTTAGCCTGAGGTCCCCCTATGGATGGATTTTCCTGCAAGCCCATGGTGATCTGAGCTCGCGTCTAACAGAAGGATGCATGCACAGTCTGACATGAGAAGATGAAAATGGAAAGCTTTGAATGCATGGACAGATCACACTACTGGTGATTATGGAAGACACTGAGTATAAATGTTTCATTTTGATATTTTGTTAAGGTCGCCAACTAGTTGAACAAAGCTCCCTATTTTGTAATATTTTGATGCCAGAAGTTGTTCTCTGGTTCTGTAACAAATTTGAGACTTTCGCATTAATAGAAGTCAACCTCTTTCCATCTCTTTGTAAAAACTGTGCTAAAACACTCGAGCATGGAGGATCCAGTCGAGGGTTGTAGTTTTATTGTAATGTAGGTTTGATTACAGTGTCTTTGTGACCAATTTTAGTCAGCTTCTTTGTTGTTTTTTTTCTCTCTTACGCTGAATGGATCAGGCATGGAGGATCTAGTCAATTTTTTGTAGTTGCATGATAATGTAGGTTTGATTATTATGCTGTTGTGACTGTGTTTCTTGGACATATTTAAGTGTCTAAATCTTGAGCTCAAGAATACTCTTGAGTTTGAGTTTTTCTTCAACAAGTTGCTTGAAAGCTTGATGCCCATAGCAATCGTGTTCGCCTCTCTCACTAAGTCTTCCCTTTGCTCACACTTAATCTCAAATCATTGACCGAAGTTAATGAGGCCCTCACTTCCCTGTGCATTGCCTACCCAGTCTGGGTTAGAATCATTCCTGTATTGAATTTTGTCCATTTGACCTCCACTCACATAAATCAAACATCCACCAAACACTCTGATGGGTACTAGGCTTATCCTCCCACAATATGAGGGTGAATCTCAGTGTTAACATTCATGGCGTCATTTCCTAGGAATGAGTTGAAGACATTTCCATGGGATAGAATGACAAAGAAGTTATGATTTTGAAGGTGCATCAGATATCAGTACCATTGAAGATTGAAACTTGCACCTGGCGACTCCATTGTTTTAGTTGTGGCTCTGAAAGGCAGACACACAAGGTCTACTCCACATCTACCTCTAGCTACACCTGAAGTTGACCCAGAGAAGATTATCAAGAAAGGAAATCTTTCTCAAGAAGAATTTTAGCTGTTGTCCCAGATTAAAAATTTCCCTGGGAAAATGATAATGACCAGATCTGGTCTTTGATGGTGAATAAAGACCAGACACTTTCAAACTACATATCATTCACCTGGAGACTCCATGTTTAAAGGCTCTAGTGGCGACTCCACAATTTTAAGAAGTCATATTTTTATATGGAAGAAATTTTGGTTCAAAGGTTTTCCCCTTTTAATTTCTCTATTGTTCCTGGTTTTCCAAATGTTGTTCCTACTATCGAGGAGTGGGGTGATTTTTTGCCCATATTTAGAGAACGTAAAGATAACAAACATGTCGATCATCTTCGTGAGTTTCATGAATTCATGCATCAGTGGGAAATACATCATGAGGATGCATTATTGAAGATGTTCACGTTCTCATTAGCGGGAGATGCTCGTGAGTGGTATCACTCCTTGCCCCTTGCTAGAATATCTTCCCTAGAGCAGTTTCATGCAGCTTTCAATGCTCACTGTCAAAGGTATTATTCCTCTAAGTTAATCTGTCATAAATGTTGTGAGGAGTATAGAGAGGGTGTTCAAAACATAGTTAGTTCTTGCAAAAGCTGTGAGGATGAGGGGTATACCTTGGAGGAGTTGTTAAAACTGGTAAAATCTCTTTCTGCAAAGATAGAGGAATTGAAGGAAGTTTTTTCTCACCGCTCTTACGGAGAATATGCAGAGGATATTCTGGTCCTTGAAATAGATGTTCTTGGCAGCCCTGCTTATGATGAAGATGTGATTTTGAATACTGACCAAGAAAAAACTACTTTTGATGGATATTCTAGCAAAGATGACGAAGAGCAAATCTTTTCCATGGTTCTTGTTTATGATGATTTTGAACCTGATCCTTGTAAGAGCCATGAAGGAGAAAAGGAAGAGACAAATTTCTCAGGCATCGCTGGTTATCCACATCCAGTGTCGGCTATAAATGAATGGGATAATTATATTCCGATATTCATAGGAAGCAAGCATGACCATCTCGGTGAGAACTTATTAAAATTTCATGTATGCATGCTTGAACATGTCTTATTTCATGAGGATGTCTTGATCAAGATGTTCAAATTTTCTTTAGAGGAAGATGCTCATGAATGGTGTCAATCTCTCCTTGTTTCTAGTGTTCATTCTTTGAAGGATTTTCACGATGCTTTTAATTCATATTACAAGAATAATACCCATATCATCTTATTTTGTATGACTCTTGTAAGAAGTTTGCATTCCACATCCAACAAATGATAGAGTCTTCCTTGTATGATGAGTTTGGTGAAGATCTGATTGAAAGAGAAAGTGAGGATAGAAGCGAGTATTTTGCGAATGTGGATGAAAGATTTTCTCTTTCTATTTCACGAGAATAAGGCCTCCCAGATATGAGTGTTGATAGTGTTGATGATTGCATAGCCATAGATGCATCATATTCTGCCCCTGATTCACCTGTTGTCTCAGTTGTAAAAGAAGAGATATTTGTGGAGGAGGATTCTTCTCTTTTCCTTCAAGTGGTTTCCCATGATATATTTTCACCTAGGATTGAAGAGAAGAATCAATAGGTCCCTCATTTTTGTTTGCAATATAAAAGAGTTCTACGCTCACCCATCTTTGATGAGTACTCATATGAAGAAGAGAAGATCCCTACCTTACATTTTGTTGACTCGGGGATAATCCAACCTGTGTATGACAGTTATGAATCAGATTCTGATGTGGATATGAAGGATTTCCAAGACCATACTATAGATCCTTTTACTTTATTCATTAAGGAAAATCATTGGGTGGAATTTATCCATCCTGGGCCCGTAGAAGACATTCAACAGGATGTTAAGGAGAAGCACCCATTCATTGATATACATGAAGAGATTTATTTCCCTTAGCTGGCTGATGTTATCAGAGAAGACAAAGAGGAATTGGATAAGGAGATTTCATTAGCCTTTCACTCACTTGTGCTTGCCACAGACATTCAGTCGGATGTGAGCATCTGTAAGATAAAGCATGCTTTATGTTACCAACCCAGTAAGTCTTGTCACCTATTTTATGACCTTATAGGGGAGTACATGGAGTTGCATTTTTTCCAGGTAATGAAGCCTCCAAACTTTATCTTGCCTTCAACACTAGGGGGGGAGTTGAAAAATGTAATCGATTTGATGTCACAGTTTCATTATCTTTTATTGATTAGTGACAAAGTAAATTAGTTTTCAGTTAGGAAGTTACTTGACTGGCTCTGGTGGAAGTTCACTTTCACCTAGCATTTTCTAAAAGTCAGTTAGTCTAGGAGTGTATATAAATAAGCTTCTTCTGGAACATGTGTGTTTTATTTATTTTTATAAGTAGAGTAGTGTACATATCTCCCCATTTTCTTTAGTGAATATTTTGAGCTCAACTCCATAGCCCAACATCTAAGGCACTGGAACTGTGCGTTCTTGGTAGCTCGTAGGGAGAATCCCATCCCTTGTGGAGCCAAATGTTATCACATATAGTTTTCAAGGGTAGTAGGTCGTCCAAGTTCATGGTTTGTAGAGGAAGCATCTGAGTGCAGCTTTCAAAGCAGTCCATTTCGGGATTAAAATGAAAACAAATGGGTTCAGTTTTCAACAACGAAGATCCCCTGTGAAGTTCAAATTAGTGGCCCCTGGTATTCAGAATTATAAAGCTGCGTGATTTTAGTGTCAATTGGAATTCCTAGCATTAAAGATCAAGAAAGGGTTAAGTCTAGGTTGTTGGATCTCATTAGGGAGAGATCAGCGGTAGGGAAACATTTCAGAAATAGAGACTCCAAAAGATTGTAAGAATTATTCATCCAAAGGTCTGAAGTCCTGAAACTGGAATAAAGAATGAACCATCGATTAAAGGGACACACGAAACCATATTTGAACTACGGGGAAAGTCACTGCGGGATTTTCCAAATGCGAAATGCACAAAGTTCCCGAAGGCCAAAGTGTGAAGTAGATCTGGACTGTAGATCTGGACTGTAGATCTTAAGGGGACAGGTGGCAGTCGATCCGAGGGTTCGTGGAAATGAGCTTCGGGAGTTTCTAAATGAGAAGAGGGAAAAATTCATGAAGTGTGAAGTGAAAAATGGTTCTTGACCATCAGATCTAGATGGGCACATGGTGACAGATAAAGGGATTCGTGGATTTGCAATTTAGAGGATGCACAGGGAGCAAAGCACAAGTTTCATAAAGTTTTGAAGCACTCAGGAATTAGGCCCAGGGTCACAGCCCGAGGTCACGTGGGAGGTGTGTCCAGGAAGAAAGATTAGTGTCAATCGCATGGAGTTGGCGATTTGGGGTTTCTAGGAAGAAAATCGCAGTCGTCGAATGCAAACAAAATCCGATCGTCGATCTGAGTAAGGCGATTTCCTCATTTCTTGCATCAGGAAATTTGTATTCAAGTGGTGTGAAAATCCCCGAAAAGAGAAGTCTTGAAGTTCCGAAAAGCCCGATGTCTCGAACTCTCTGAGGTCCCTAAGTGCTGAAAATCCTGAAGTCTCGAAGCCCGAAATCAGCAGGAGTCGTCCGATCGAGTGGGGCACATGGCGCTAGATCAACGGATTCACAGTTTCACGTATTAGAGGTTTTGCTGGGAGAAATGTGCAAGTTTCACGTAGCACGAGCTTGCGAAGTGCTTGGAGAGTGGGCCCAGGGTCACAACCTGAGGTCATATGGAAAGTGGGTTCAGGAGCAAAGTTTGGCACCCGTCGCGTGGAGCCGGCTGAGGTGGAGTTCTGAGGAAGAAATCGCACCCGTCAGATGCAAAGAAGATCTAGCTATCAATCTGAGTCAGGTGATTTCATCAAAGTGGGTATCGGGAAGTCTGTGGTCTGGTGTTGTGAAGATCCCCGAAAAGAAAAGTCCCGAAGCGCCATTAGAGATAAGCATCGGGTCATGGTTTGAGGTCGCATGCAGGAAAGGGGTCAATAATCTGACATCAGAAGATTTGGGAGGACGAAAGAAAGGGCGTATATTTCATGAGTTCTGCATCAAAGGCCGAAAAGCAACTGTGTTAGTCACAGAGTGAGATTATCATGGCTTCAAGGCGCTGGGTTGACTCGAAGAACTGCTAGCAGTGCATGATAACTCCCTAGGCATTGAACCTTGTCCCGGTCCCAATAACTGATCAATAAATGAAAGAGGAGTGGTGGTTGAAACCTCATCTCACTCCATAAATGAAAGCAAAGGCATGGAAAGGAAAGGCATGGCATGGCAAAGCATGGCATGGAAAAACATGGCATGACAAGGAAAGGCATGGAAAGTGAAGGCAATGACATGGCAAGGCATTTCATGACAAGGAAAGGCATGGCATAGCAGGGAATGCAAAGGCAAGGCATGGCATGGAAAGGAAAGACAAGGCAAGGCAATACAAGGATAAATATAACATCCCTTAAAAGAAGTAATCATTAAATGAAAGGGGGCCAAAAATGCAATCTTAAACTAGGGTTTAGATAACAAATGCATGTTGAAATGTAAGATGACACATGACAAACCTACAATATTCAAGACATGACAGCCCTAAAGGGATGAAAATTATGACATAAATGAAATAAAAGGTGTCATACCATACAATGCCAAGGATACCATATCACACCATAACATGGCATGGAAAGGCAAGGGATACCATACCATACCTCGTCATACCATGCAAAGGATACCATACCATACCATACCATGGCTTGGAAAGGCAAGGCAAGGCAAGGCAAGGCATGGTATGTCATGGAAAGGCATACCATACCATACCATACCATAACATGACAAGGAAAGGCAAGACATGGCATGGAAAGGTCTACCATACCATACCATATCATACCATGGCAAGGCAAGGCAATGCATGACATGGAAATGAATACCATAACATACCATACAATACCATACCATACCATACCAAGGCAAGGCATACCATACCATACCATACCATGGCAAGGCAAGGCAAGGCATACCATACCATACCATGCCACGCCAATGCAAGGAAAGGCTTGACATGTCATGGCAAGGCATACCATACCATACCATATCATAACATGACAAGGCAAGGCATGACATCACATGGAAAGGCCTACCATACCATACCATATCATACCATGGTAAGGCAAGACAATTCATGTCATGGAAAGGCATACCATAACATACCATACAATACCATACCATACCATACCAAGGCAAGGCAAGGCATACCATACCATGGCTTGGAAAGGCAAGGCAAGGCAAGGCATACCATACCATACCATGGAAAGGCAAGACAAGTCAAGGCATACTATACCATACCATACCATGGCAAGGCAAGGAAAGACATACCACACTGTACCATACCATACCATGGCGGAGAAAGGCAAGGCATGGCATGGAAAGGCATGCCATACCATACCATACCAAGGCAAGGCATACCATACCATACCATACCATGGCTTGGCAAGGAAAGGAAAGGCATACCATACCATACCATAACNGTATCCCCCTTTCATTTAATGACTATGTGTTTTAAGAGTTGTTATATTTTTCCTTGTATTTCCTTTCCTTGCCTTGCATGCCATACCATACCATACCAAGGCAAGGCATACCATACCATACCATACCATGGCTTGGCAAGGAAAGGAAAGGCATACCATACCATACCATAACATATGATGGCAAGGAAAAACAAGGCATGGCATGGAAAGACATACCATACCATACTATACCATACCATATCATACCAAGGCAAGGCATACTATACCATACCATGGAAAGGAAAGGAAAGGCATGGCATGGTAAGGAGATGTATGGAAAGTCATGCAAGGCAAGGCAAAGAAAGTCATGCAAGGCAAGGAATTGCATGGCATGGCAAGACAAGACAAGGCAAGGCAAGACAGGGATAGGCAATGCAATGCAAGGCAAGTGATGGCATGGAAAGGAAAGGAAATGCAAGGCATGGCATGGCAGGGCATGCAAAGGCAAGGCATGGCATGGCAAGGCAAGGAAAGGAAATACAAGGAAAAATATAACAACTCTTAAAACACATAGTCATTAAATGAAAGGGGGATACAAATGGAAGATTAAAATAGGGTTTATATAACAAATGCATGCTTAAATGCAAGATGACACATGATATCCATACAATATTCAATACATGATAGCTCTAAAGGGATGCAAATTATGACAAAAATGTAATAAAATGTGTCAAGGTGTATTCCTAGGGTTTAATTGTGAGGCATGGAAATGGAAATGAAAGGCATACCATACCATACTATGGCAATGAAAGGTAATGAATACCATACCATACCATACCATGGCAAGGAAAGGCAAGGCATACCATACCATACCATACCATACCATGCGACCAACTCGCTTACAATGTTGGCACTTTACATTCTAATGTTGAACTAGAACATGTGAAGGTGAAACTTCTTGAAGGAATCCAGTAGTTTGGAACTTGATTGGTTTTGAATAATTGGGAATATGAAAGGTAAATTCATTAACATATCCAACTCCTTTTCTATTCTTTTTTTAAATGATTTCTTCCCAATGTCTGATGATGGGCTTGGAAAGAGAATTTTGTACTTGATGATGTGCTTCACATTTACTTTTACTTATACATGTTGTATCATTTTGTGCTTTGGAATATTCTGCTTGTGATTCATCTTCATTGAAATTTGCTTCTAAAGTTGTCGTTCTAAGTTTCTCCTTCACTGAATCTTGATCAAAATCATCATCATCATCATAGATAGGGTTGTTTTGAACAAAAACTAGTTTAGAACACTTCACTGGTTGTTGATTTTTGAGATCTATCAACTCATTATTCAATAGATGGGATTGATCTTGAAGAATTCTAACTTTAGCTTCCGTCACCTGCAAACAAGTTAGAACTGATTGAAGAATATTTTTTTGAAGTATGACTACGTTGTCTTCAAAAGTGTTTATTAGAGTGTTTAGTAACTCTAATAATTCTAGATTTTTCTCCATTTGAACACGCTTTCTTGAACTTCTTGTTTACTTTCTCTTCACACTTTATTGTACTCACTCACTTGAACTTTCTTCCACGAAGTTTAGGGTGTCAGATACTACCGAAAATACACCCAAACTTGTGATTTTACAATGATCCATTGATAGGCACAACAATTGAAGATTGGACTAAAAAATTAGAGCGTGTCAGGTTCAATAAAAAATGCACCTGATGAATACAATGAAATTAAATTTGATTTGATTGGACACTTATAAAAAAATATTCCAAGTTGAGCTTAATTACTTACAAAAATTACTATTTGCAAGTTTACAATGAATGTTGATTTCAAGGTTGAGTTGATCTTCAAATTTGAATGTGTTGTCGATGATTTTGAGTCTAGTTCTCCTTTGATTATGAGCTTGTTCATTGTTGATGTGATTGTCGACTTGATTGCTTCAATATGCCGCTTGATTACTCATGCTTCAATTTATGTGCTTCACTGGCATTAATTGTGTGTTTGCATTAACTTGTTGTGGATTTCATGTGTGTATAGTTGTACAATAAATTATAAGTGTAGTGTCAAAAGTAGACACAAAACACTATGAAAACATTCAAGAAATATTTCACCAACGCACACAATGCAAGGTGTTCCTAAGATCCCCTTATTCAATTTCAGACAGATCTAGAGCATAGAGAAAAAAAACTTCAATCTTAATATGAGTATCGTTCTTACAATAACAATATTCAAATACCTCCTTTTAAAAAGACATTAATACATCAATCCTTACATCTCCTCTCCTCCTTTATATAAAGGGTACTAAATGTCTTTTAAAAAAAGAACATGAATATGTTCTTGATTTTCTTTCTAAAAAAGACACTTTCGATTTTACTTTTATACCCCGCTTTCTTTTTAATGGCATAAACCATATAAACTCCCAAAAAAAAACACTTACACTTTTCTTTTTGTCTTATTACTTTTCCATAAGAGTAATAAAAAATGATTATGCTATGGGATTTTAATAGTTTGCATCATAAAAATATGATGTGACACCCATTATAATAAAGAAATTGGTAATAAATAAGAACCTTGTCATTCAACCACCATATAAAAGGAATATATACATGTAGTTGTGGCTTTGCCATTTCTTTCATCTTTTGAGGTACCAATGAACGGATTTAGCGCAAATATCGGGTAGGGGAGATATAGTAAATATGATGTACTAACAAGCAGATTAGTTGATCTAAGGTACCAATAGACAAATCTAGTGTAGAGATGAGGTATCAGTGATAGTGCATATATAAGATATGTGTAGGAATATCTAGCATATCTAAGGTACTAGTAGGAATATCTTGCATATCTGAGGACTAGCAGGAAGACCTAGTGCAAATCTGAGTTTCCAACAAGCATATCTAGGTAGATCAGGTAGAGGGTTTCTTCATTTGAGGGACAAAACAATCAAGTTTGTTGTAACTTGTATTTTTCCTCAGTGAACCATTTTCCCAGTAAGAGAGTCCTTGTAATCTTGGAGTCATTATTTAATGAAAATTTGATTTGAAAGGAAAAAATTATGTGTGTTGTGTGAAGTTTGGTTTCTCAAATATTTTTTTATGTTGTATTTATTTCCAGCTAGTATATTTTATTCCGTGTGTTTTAATTTAATTATAAGAAAGGAAATACACAAGGTAATAATCTATTTAAGTGTTGGGAATTGTGATTTCAACATGGTTTCATAGTGTATTGAAAATTAACATATACAAGTCACATCATTTTAGGGTTAAAAGAAAACATCTTATTTCAAAAAGATAGTGTGATTCTTACAGAACATATAAATGCCCCAACATGTAACCCTACCAAGTACACCATGGTAAGTTTAATTTTTTTTTTTTAATTCACTTAGCAATGCATTATGGAAATATAACTACATCAATATGTCAAGATACAAGACTCACCATAGTAAATTAAAATAAATAGAAAATTCACCCAACTATTTTTTTTTATTTTTACTATCCATCCACTTCACTTTCAAGAACAAATGCTCTTTACCCCACTACAAATGCCCATTATCTGATACTTCATAATTTTTGGTTTATCCAACAATCTTCACCACAATGGATTCTAGTTCATTCTTAATTTTTCCAACCACCCCACTCAAATTGAGTTTTTTTTTATTGTTTTGGCAACGATGCCTCTACGATGAAGACGAGAGAGGGTAATTTCTTTTCTATATCTTTTTTTACTTTTCACAGTTCTAGTTTTCCAATTTCATTTGTAAATTTCCTTTTTTTAAATGAAAATGACGTGTCCCTCTATAAATTCATGCACCGCATGACGATGTGTTTATAAGTTGCATCAAATGTGATACTCCATATAATTCCAAGTGTGCTAATATTTGAACATGATTGGCTTGCAAATTTACTGTGTTATTAAGTGCAATGTCATAGCATGGATTAGTAGCACCATTATTTGGTGCTATAGTTTATTTGACACACCAGTAAACGCAAGATAGCAATGTCTCATGATGGAAAGGCATGTCGAGATGAATCCTCGGGCAGACATCGATACTACTATCTCAATTTGGCACACTCGGTGGCATATTAGATGTATATGATACACTAATGAGGAATAGTAGCACTATGTAGTGGTGATCCTTACTAATACGCATGCAACAAAGTTGGTGATTATGTGCATTGGTATTTAGACATATCGGTGTGTTCATCAAAGTTCAAAGTTATTACTCTCATTAATGCATTTAGGAATGACTAAGCACACCATAGAAAATGCTATTCAACATTGTCAGTGCATCACATTAGTCTTGGATATGCTCAACTCTCACAATGGACTGTCATGGTATAGAAGTATTGCTTTATGGTGTTTTTGTTCATATGAGTAGACTAGTGTCAATGCATAATTCTATTACACCATATGCATTGCACTATATAAAAACCAATGCACCAATGACGGTGCACTTAATTAAAATAGGTGCACCTAAGTGTTTTCCACAATTTTAATGGGACATATTTAAAATATAAGATATCCTTCTTGGCCTTATATGTGTTAACATGTGGTTTTTCAGGGCATCCTTCTTGGTCCTAGATGTCCCAACATGTGGTTGTTAGAGGCATCCTTCTTGGCCCAAGATGCGCCAACATGTGGTTTTTCAAGGAATCTTTCTTGGCCCTAGATGGATAGAGCCTTCCTTTAAGTCCTAACGTTCATGTTTCTTCCCCTAGACATGTAGAAGGCCCCAAGACCCATACCCAATGTTGAAAAATGCTAGTGGTACCTATATGCCTAGTTAGAGGCAAATGATTCCCTTGATAGATCACTTTTGGTAGTTCAAGGTGTCATTCTTGAACCTAGAATCCTATAAGCTTCCTTTCGGGCCTAACTATTGGGTTTTCTCCCTTGATCATATCTAAGTTCCAAATACTCATACTCAATTTTCAAAAACCGATAAGGAATACTATCCCCATTTGAAGACCAAGGATACCTAGAAAAGTCCTATGTAGTGGTTCAACAAGTTGTTGATGGAGCTAGATGCCTAGAAGCTTCCTTTATCACCTAAGGCCTAGGTATCCTCTCTCAATCATTTCCAAAGACCCAAGACCCATACCTAATGCTCAAAATCTCCTAACGATGCCCATATCCCCACTATAATACCAAATAACTCTTCAAGAGGTCATATATGGTTGTTTGAGGTGTCATTCATGACCCTTGATCCCTATAGGTTGTCTAAAATCTTGAGAGGTTAGGTGTGGTGGTTTGAGGTGTTGTGTTTGGCCCCAAATGCCTAGAAAATTTATACTTCAACTAAGTCTTGGGTTCCCCCCCTCAACCATATCAAGGCTTGAGACCCATACCTAATGATCAAAACCCTATGAGGGCGCTAACATGATCCTTTATCAGAGACCAAGGATACCTTATAGAGGTAGTTTGTGGTGCTTCAAGGCATTTTTTATGGCTCTAGATACCTCAAATATTTCATTAGGATATAAGGTATGGCCTCCTTCCCTAGATCATTTCCACGACCTCAAGACACAAACTTGCTACTCAAAATCATGTACTGGCACTAAAATCCCTTATCATAGGCCAATGATACCCTTAAGAGGCCATGTGTGTTTGTTCGAGGAATTATTCTTGGCCTCCGAAGGATAGAAGCTTCCTTTAGAGACTAACATTCATATTTACTCCCTTGGCCATGTACAAGGCCCTCAGACACATACCTAGTGCTAAAAAATGCTATTGATACCTATATACTCAGTTTGAGCAAAATGACTCCCTCGATAAGTCATTTTTAGTGCTTCAAGGTATCATTCTTAGCCCCAAAATCCTGTAATATTATTTTAGGGCCTAACTCTTAGGTTTGTTCCCTTAACCACATCTTGGGTCTAGAGACACATTCTCAATGTTCAAAAACTTATAATGTTGACTATCCCCATTCAGATGCCAAGGATACATTGGAAAGGTACTTTGTGGTGGTTCAAGATGTCATTGATGGTCCTAGATGCCTATAATATTCCTTTGGGACCTAAGGCATGGGTTTTTTCTTGATCATGTCCAAGGACCCAAGACCCATAACTGGTGCTCAAAATATTTTAACAATACCCATATCTGCATTGGAAGGCTAAAGATCCCCTCGAGAGGTCATTTATGTTCATTTGAGATGTCATTCATGACCCTTGATCCCTATATGCTACTTAAAACATTGAGAGGTCGGGTTTAGTGATTTGAGGCGTCATGTCTGGCCCTAAATGCTTAGAATATTTGTAGTTTATCTAAGGATTGGGTTTCCCCTATCAACCATATCAAGGCAATTGACCTTTGTTGGGTTTGTTCATGGCATTTGAGCCTAATAAGTTATGTTTAGGGACTATGGTTATTGTTTCCCTCCCCCAACCAATGTTGAGGGACTTAGGATGTTGTTTCCCCACCACGATTATGGTCAAGGAATTCATACCCGACACTTTTTGTGTGAAACATATTAATGACACTCATATCCAACTATAAGGGCAAAGACCCCCTAGCGAGGGCTCCTATAATTATGTCAAGGTTTTATTCATGGAACTTAAGCTCAAGAAGGTTCAATTAGGACTTAAGGAACTTGCTTACCGCATTGACAATGTTTAGGAATCCAGACCCATTTATAATGCACAAAGCCTACTCAACACACTTGTATCTCACTTGAAGTCATAAAAAAAAAACTACAAAGGACTCATTTATTAGTTGAAGGACTTGTTTAAGGATATTGATCCCAAGAAGATTCCAAAACATCCTGAGGTGCTTGTTTTCCTACATTGACCATGTTTGAGGCCTTGCAAACCATCCTTGGTGTAATGTCCCTTATCTAGACCCTTTGTAATTGTACATATAGGCTGGTGAGTCATTGACACCTAGTTTTGGCATTGTGTGCACCTCGGTAGGTGTGCACATT
>SNQJ01S0120129.1:27553-37939 GCA_010110895.2 Picea sitchensis
GTATTGAGGCTAAAGAGCCTATGTGAGTATGAGGCTGGTGAGTGGGGATGTAGATAGGCTAGTGTGCGTATCCAGGTAATTATACTTAGTTATTAATAAAATATCACATCGTTGCAAACATACTAAATCAAACAGAAAGAGATGGGGGGCTGAAATCCACTGAAAAGGGGAAAAGGGTGAAATATTTTAAGAATATTTCCGAAAAGTGTAATGTAGATAATTATTTTATCCTAAGTTCTTGAGGGTAGGGAACAAGTCACCAAATGGCTTAAATCTACTTCTAAAGGTGACAAGTGTCAAGTGGAAGGCATGTAATATATATTGTTGGAATTAATGCATTTTAGGAATTATCATAATGATGATTAGGATTATTCAGAGAAGGATTTAGAAAGAATTCATCTTTCAAAATCTCGTGAGAAAAAGGATGTCAGATTGTATGGAAAATTCGATTATTACCTTATCTACACAGAGAAGCTTGTAAGGAATTGAAAGGATGCAATCATAGTTTACTATAGAAGAGGCGGGTTGTCAGGCCCGTGAGTAGTCTCTCTAGGTGAGATATTGGTTGTTGAGAAGTGGGTTGTCAGACCCGAGAGAATACTCTCCAGGTGAGATTATTGCGGAAAATTGTTCCCTGGTGCATTGGGAATTAGTCACAGTTCTTAGAGACTTCATATTCGGTCTGTTGTTGGTAACCCTGTAAGAGAAGTGGGGCAGCCAAAGGACTGTCGAGAAGAGAAGGGGAACACTTCCTTGGGTGTGACAGGTGCATGGGGAATGAGGGACTGTGGGCTAGTTGCAGCAACAGGAACCTAGGACTAAGAAATACTGATGAGAGTCAGAACTTAGCATGTTACTAGAAGTATGTTTTCTCTCGTGGAGTTTGAGCCCCAGCTTGGGGGTTATCTGATGCTGAAGGATTACAATCAACATATTTGATGGCTGGGAGGATCGTATGATTCAAGCCTGCATTTGATGACTTTTATGAAATATAAGTGTCTTTAAGTAATTCTCTTGTTTACTATGAACCTATTTATCTATTTTTGACATGGGTTAATTTTTGTATGGTATTGCATATAACTAGTTGTTGTTATTTTGTTTAATAATGCTTGCTCATGTAAGGTGGTATTGTCATTCAATATTGTAGTCATGCATAAGTATGATAGTTATTGACAGTTTTTTTGTTAAGTATCTTTTGATATTGGCCATGAGTCTCCAAGGAAAGAATTGAATGGTTGGGTGAGCAGGAAAGTAACCTATGTGGATCAAGAGGCTGGAATCTCTGTGTGTGTACATGGAATTAGATCCCATGCACAAGAAAATCAGAGTTGGCGTATGACGCCAGGGTGGTTGTGTGCATGGTTGTACCTTGTGATTAGTATGTTGATGTGTGTAGTTATTTAATTTGCTTCTATTGTTATAAGTTATGTGGCATGAATCAATCTTGGGCCAAGTGCATTACTTCTAGTTAAACTACACCGACGTGTGTTAGAGTAGAATCTGCGTAGTGTATTTTGGAACAATATTGTTTAGTAATAATATGGATGACGTTACATTCCGGTATCAGAGATCAATTTGGGAGGATTTGTGTGACGTGGCCCAACTTGGGAGTCTAGGGACGTTACATTATGGTATCAAAGCTATTGATTCAAGAATGGACTTGTATGGGCCAAAGATTAGCATGAGATAGATGTGTGTGCTAAGAATTGGTGCCACACATAACAAAGTTTATTGTACACAGGAAAACCATTGGTGTGCAGTATAGATTTGTGATGCACACAAAAATAGTGATGCGAGGGTGTGCACATGAGAAGTTGGGATGTTAAAATCATCCAAGAAATCTAAAGAAAGGATTCTGAAAAAATAGTGCAAAGTTTTCATGTAGTTGTTCCATGAAATCATCTAGCAAATCTTAATTGCCTACACATTTTGGAGAATTAGCAGTGATTAGAGAAGGATAAAATCAACACAGAAGGTCAAAAGCATGGAATATGCATAGAGGACTTACAATCCTGATGATGAGTTCGGGGATTTGTATGTCGTTTTGGGTGTTGATTGTACAAAACCCTATGAAGAGAGCATAAATTTGGTAGAAACCATAAAAGGACTACAAAAAGATGTCCAAATCTATAAATATAATAATGAAAGGATTTTGAGAGCCAAGGAACAACAAGATGACTTTAATGTCAAATTCATACAGAGTTTAGACATAATAGAAAATAAAATGGATAAGGAGACAGAGATAGGTAGGCCAATAATTCGCAGGTCTCATGATGAGCAAAGAGTAGAAACAAGAAGTGTTGATAAGCATTGAACTCACTCACTGAAGGATTATTTTAGGAAAGAGTGCAGTAGCTCGAGTCCATATCCTGTCAAAAATCATAAGAGCAGGACCAGGGTGGACTAACTACAAGGAGAAATGAATAAGATCAAGCCTCCTACCTTTGATGGTGAGCACAAAAAGGATGAAGATGCAGATACCTGGTTGTTGGGTATGAGGAAGTACTTCCAACTGCATAATTATTTTGCACAGGAGAATGGAGAATTTGTATTTATCAACTCAAGGGGAAAGAATCAATGTGGTGGGATCAATATGTACAATTGTAGGACATTGATGAGAAGAAAGTGACTTGGAGGGACTTAAAGAGGTATTTCCAAAAGAAATACTTAACCAAGTAGTCCTATGACATGGAAAATGAAGGATTTCTTCAAACTCAAGCTTGGGAGTATGACGATAGATGAGTATCAAAGAAAATTCTTAGATTTGATGAAGTATGTCGCATTCATAAAGGATGAAAAAGTGAAAATTCAGAGGTACCTAAGTGGGTTGCCTTCATTTATCAATGACAAGATATAGTGTGATGACCTTAAGACATTGGAAGAAACCATAAGGCGCGCTAAGTGTATTTATGAGAAGCAAAGGGGAAGACCGAATTTCCAAAAGGCTTGGGAAGACAAGATGAAAAGTAAGGTAGAACAGAGGAAGAAGGGAGCTAAGCCAACATTTTTAAGAAATACAAGACAAGGAAAGCCAACTCTCCTAGAGACTAGAATGTCAGAAATAGTGGGACAAAATCCATGGCAACAACCTATGCAATGTTGGGGTTGTGGCATAAATCATATGCACAGAGATTACCTTGAAAGAGGTGATAAAGAAAGGAATCTTCATAGTGTACAACAAACTATGACCGTGGAGGACATGGGAAGAAATGTGCCAAGGATTTACGCCATGCTAGATAACAAGAAGGATGAGTTTCAGTTGCACATGATCGAGGTGGAAGGTAAAAATAATGACCAACCCATTTCTATTTTATTTGACTTAGGATCTATTCATAGTTATCTAGATACTATTATGGTGGAAAGATTCCATTTTCCAAGAACAAATCTTGGAAAACTATGGTTGGTGCAATTACCTACTAGAGAATAAAATAAAACTAATGAGATGGTTAAGGAATGCACAATGGAAATGAATGGACTGCACACAAATTTTGATTTGAATATTATACCTTTGGGCTCACATGATTGCCTCATTAGTATGGATTGGTTGGATGAGCACCATGCTATCCTGGATTGTTACAATAAGGCACTCAATTGTTTGGATGAGGAAGGAAATTTGAGATCAATTCAAGGAATTCCAAGAGTTGTGACTATTAAAGAGGTTTCAGCCTTGAAATTGAAGAAAACTTATAGGAAATGATGTCAAGTATTAATAGCGCACATGAAAGAGGCACCTAAGGATAAAGTGCCAAGTGCATAAGATTGCACAATACTAATGGAGTTTGACGATGTATTTAAAGATATACTAGGATTTCCACTGAAAAGTGATATTGAATTCTCTATAAATATGATGTCGGGAGAAACACTTGTATCCAAGATTTCCTATAGGATGAGTACGCCAGAGTTGAAGGAGTTGCATATGCAACTTGAAGATCTTCTGAAGAAGGTGTATATATGCCAAAGTGTGTCACCTTAGGGTGTGCCATTTTTTTTCGTAAGGAAGAAGGATGGTACGTTGAGACTTTGTATTGAATTCGGGAAGTTGAACAAGGTAACTGTGAAGAACAAGTATCATTTGCCAAGAATTGATGCCATGTTTGATCAGCTAAGGGGAACAAGGGTATTTTCCAAAATAGATCTCATATCTGGATATCACCAAGTGAGAATAAGAAAATAAGATATTATAAAGACTTCCTTCAGAACAAGGCATGGTCGTTACGCGTTTACAATGGTGTCATTTGGGTTGTCAAATGCACCGGTTGAATTTATGTGTTTGATGAATGGAGTTTTTAGAGATTACTTGGATAAGTTTGTTGTCGTATTTTTGGATGACATTCTTATTTACTCAAATTATGAGGAAGAGCATGAGAAACACTTGAGGATGGTGTTGTAGGTATTGAGGGAGCATCAACTTTATGCAAAGTTGATCAAGTGTTCATTTTATCAGAGGCATATTCATTACTTGGGTCACATCATTTCATAAGAAGGAATGGTTGTAGACCCAACGAAGATAAAATCCATCGAGGAATGACCAACACCAAGAAATGTCATAGAGGTAAGGTACTTTATGGGACTAGTAGGGTAGTACATAAGCTTTATTGAAGTATTATCAAATATTTCACATCCAATTACATCCCTATAGAAGAAAGGTGTTCAATTTGAATGGAATTTGGATTGTGCAAGGAGTTTTCATCACTTGAAGAATTTGTTGACAAGTGCACCAATTTTGAGAATTGTTGATCCAGATGTAGACTTTGTTGTGTGCATGGATGCATGCAAGAAATGACTATGTGGAGTCCTGAGTCAGAATGGACATGTTGTATGCTATGATTCAAGAAAGTTGAAAGAGAATGAAAGGATCTATCCTACTCATGATTTTGAATTGGCAGTTATAGTGCATGCCTTGAAGATGCGGTGGCATTATCTCATTGGTAAAATATTTGAGTTGAGAATTGACCATTGTGGTTTGAAGTATTTGTTTGGGCAACCAAATTTAAATGCCATAAAAAGTAGGTGGTTAGAGTTCCTCATTGACAATGAATTCTACTTAAATCATATCAAAGGAAAATATAACAAGGTGGTTGACACACTCAGTAGGAGAATGCATGAGATGCACGATACAACAATTAGCATGTACCAGACAGATTTGTACGAAAGAATTTTGGAAGTTTCCAAATCAGATCTACACTATGTAGACATAAAGAAGAACTTACAACAAGGTATGCTGTAGTAGAATTTGGAAGGTTATGAGTCGAGAGAGGACAATATCCTCATGTATAGACACATAAACTATGTGCCAAATGATTAGGAGTTGAAAATATTGATATTGTGAGAGATGCATAAGGTTCCTTATGTAGGACATCTAGGTTACTATAAGAAAATTGTCACAATCAAGAAGAAACATTATTGGCCATGTATGAAAAAGGAAGTTGTTGATTTTATTGCTAGATGTCTTGAACATCAGAAGGTGAAGGATGAGTACATACATCCAGCTATTTTTCTATGGCCTTTTCCCATTCCAGAGTGGAAGTGGGAAGTTATAACGATGGATTTTCTAATTAAGTTGCCTAGGAATTATAAGCAACATGCTTATATTATGGTGGTGGTGGAAAATCTTACTAAATCTTCCCATTTTGTCCCCGTGAAGTCAAATCACAAGGTAGCCGACATTGTTGACATATACATGTGAGAAATTGCTAAGTTGCATGGTATACCTAAGACAATTGTGTCTGATAGAGATTCCAAGTTCACTTCAAAATTTTGGAAAGGGATATTCAAAGGATTTGGAACAAGTCTGAACTTTAACACAACATATCACCCTGAGACATATGGATAAACATAGGGGGTAAATTGGGTGATTGAAGGTATGCTCAGGATGTATGTGATGGATAAGCCATCAAAATGGGAAGACTACCTTCATTTGGTAGAGTTTGCTTACAACAATGGATAACAAGAATCTTTAAAGATGATCTCATTTGAAGCACTTTATGGTAGAAAGTACAACACGTTGGTGAGTTGGGACAACCCAACATACTACGCAATAGTTGGGCCAGATCTTCTTAGAGAAAATCGATAAGGCATAATTTAAAATCTTCCCAAGACAGGAAGAAAAGCGGCTCATATAAAGGCATAAACTATAGAGAGTTTAAAGTGGGGGATCACATATTCTTGAAAGTAAAATTCAGTCGTATTTCCTTGATGTTGGGGAAGTGTTCTAAGTTAGCAACACGCTATTGTGGGCCATTTGAAATCCTAGAGAGGGTTGGTCTTGTCGCATATATGCTTTCATTGCCTACATCCTTTTGTATTCATAATTTTTTA
This sequence comes from Picea sitchensis, assembly GCA_010110895.2. Classification (NCBI taxonomy): domain Eukaryota; kingdom Viridiplantae; phylum Streptophyta; class Pinopsida; order Pinales; family Pinaceae; genus Picea; species Picea sitchensis. Next base: position 33,872 of record SNQJ01S0120129.1, read on the forward strand.
CATGTGTCATTTCTTAAGAATTACACACCTGATGCTAATCATATTATTGATTGGAATGTGATTCAGGTGGAGCCATAAAGAAGATTTCAAGTTTGACTAGTTTTCATATTGGATCAGAAAATCAAGAAGCTCCATAATTTATTCATGGAGCCGGTAAAGGTCCAATGGACTCGATACAGTCTTGAGGATGAAATTGGGAGTGCAAGGATGTTATGTGAGTAGAGTATCCTCATCTGTTTGAAACATTTTGTAACTTTATATGTACATCTATATATGATGGACTTAGGACAGTGCATAAATAAGGGGGAGGGAATGTAATGTCCATGATCCAGACCCTTTGTAATTGTATATATAGGCTGGTGAGACGTTGGTACTAATTGTTGATGTAATGTATATATAGGTTGTTCAGTCGTTGACACCTAGTTTTGGTGTTGTGTGCACCTAGGTAAGTGCGCGATAATGACCTAGAAGTGCACAGAGTTGATATATATATATATATATATATATATATATATATATATATGTACGTATATATTGAGGTCAGAGAACCTGTGTGAGTATGAGGCTGGTGAGTTGGGACACAGATAGGCTAGTGCACCTATTCAAGTAATTATACTAAGTTATTAATATAATATTACATCATTGCACGTAGAATGACTTAGACAAAAATAAACGAGGGGATGAACTCCACTCAAAAAGGGAAAAGGGGGAAATATTTTAATAATATTTATGAAAAGTGTATTGTAGATAATTATTTTATCCTAAGTTCTCGAGGGGAGGGAACGGGTCATCAAGTGGCTTAAAGCTAATTCTAAAGGTGACACGTGTCAATTTGAAGGCATGCAATATATATTGTTGGACTTAGTGTATTTTGGGCATTATTATGATGATGATTAGGATTATTTAGAAAATGATTCAGAAATAATTCATGTTTCAGGCTCTGTGAGCAAAAGGGGGTTGGACTATATGGAAAATATGATTATTACCTTATATGCATAGAGAAGCTTGTAAGGCGTTGCGAGGTTGTAACCAGAGTTTATTGTCAAAGAGACAAGTTGTCAATCCCATGAACAATCTCTCTGGGTGAGATATTGGTTGTTGAGAAGTGGGTTTTGAGACCTGGGAGCATAGTTTCTAGGTGAGAGTATTGCTGAAAATTGTTCCCTGGTGCACTGGGCATTAGTCGTAGGGCTGAGAGACTTCCTGTTTGGCCTGTTGTTGGTAACCCTGTAAGGTAAGTGGGGCAGTATAAGGACTATTGAGATGAGAAGGGGCACACTTCTTTAGGTGTGATAGGTGTGTGGGGAACAAGGGGTTGTGGGATAGTTGCAACAATGAGCACCTAGGAGTGATAAATTCTTATGAGATTCAGACTTTAGCGTGTCAATAAAAGTCCTTTTTACCTAATGGAGTTTGAACCTCAGCTTGTGGGTGACCTGTTGCTGAAGGATTATGAGAAACATATTCTATGGCTAAGAGGAACATCTGAGTCAAGCTCGTAGTTGGTGACTTTTCTGAAAGATAAGTTTCCTTAAGTACTAATCTTGTTTAGTGTGTGCTTATTTATCTCTGTTTTACATGGGTTAATTCTTGTATGTTATCACATATAAGTAGTTGTTTTTTTTTTTTTTTAATAAGTCTTGTTCATGTAAGGTGGTATTGTCATTCAATATTGTAGTCAGAAAATTATTATCATTTGCAATCTTCCTCCAGAAAACTGTGTCATTGACAGTTTCAGAACCATTCACAACAGATTGCAGACTTGTCTGTGCCGCCGCTATTCATAAGAACAAAAACAGAGAAGGATCATAGATGATGGGAATTTCTGCTTTCCGCAATTCGTTGGAGAAATTCACGTGAAGTTGCAAGAATTCTGTTGACGTCGTCAGATAACTTGCCAATGGCATGTGTAGAGGTAACAACCGTCCAACTGTAAACTCACAGAAATGGTAAGCGGTGTGTAAAGTGTGACATGCAAAGTAGGTTTTTATTTTTCTTTAATATCTATATGTTGTACATGCTTTGTTTCTAGGGTTTGTAGTTGCGGTGTCGCAACAGTGCGTAGAGACATTGTAAGTCAAAATTGTAGGGTTATGTTGCATTGCAAAATTACAAGGTTACGTTCGACCCATTTTGACAGTTGAGAATTTGCAAGCTCTATTTGTAAGGAGGTTCACTATTTGTATGTGCTTGAAGTCATTTTGGTTTACTATTTGTATGTGCTTAAGTCATTTTTAAGGAGGTTCACTATTTTGTTTATTTTTGTATGTTTTTCATTATTTCAAAATTATTTTAAAATTTGGTTAAATATATTTTTCATTATTTTAAAATAAAAATTTAATATTTGTTTAATGTAGGTCTTGTTAATGAAATGAATATAAAGAAAGGATATGGGCTTTTGTCTTTAGAAATCATAAAAATGTTCTTTATCAACCTGCTATGTTAGGATGGATTGATTTGTTTTAGAATAATATATAAAGAATGTAATAAAATATTGTAAGTTTTAAGTTTTTGTGGATAAGGGAAAAAATAAGTATAAAATTATGTTTGTTTATTTTTATTTATGGTAGGTCTTATTAATGAAATGAATATAAGGAAAGGATATGGACTTTTTTCATTAGAAATCATAAAAATGTGTCTTTATCAAAAAATCATAAAAAATGTGTCTTTATCAAGGTGACTATGTTGGAATGGATTGATTTATTTTAAAACAATCTATAAAAGGATGTCATAGAATATTATAAGTTTTAAGTTTTGGTGGATAAGGAAAAAAATAAGTATAAAATTATGTTTTATCAATTGTATCAAAATTATTAATGTTACAAATTTGAATCAAAACTATTAATGTTACAAATTTGATAATTTATTATTAATAACTTTATATTTAAAAATATTTGAACAATTTAAATAACTTTATTTTACATATCACAACTAAAGATATTATGCCAAATTATAATAGACTAAGTAGAATCAACTTTACCACTTACTCTAAATAAGGGAGAATTATAAAGCCTACTTGTTATGTGTTAATGCTAGGTCAAAATTTGTGTTAATGCTAGGTCAAAATTTGGAAGAGGAATTTGGATTTTTTTTAAAGAGATAGAAATTCATTTTGAAAAATGTTTTGTTTGTGCATCTAAGTGTTATGTGTTAATGTTTAGTCGAAATTTTGAAAAAATGGATTTTTTTGTGACATATAACATCATTTTGAAAAATGTTTTGTTTGTACAAATCTCAATAGTAATCCTTTATTGGATATTTTGTGGAGTTTTCAAGTTCATGTTCCACACTAAATTGTAATGTTGCTTGTGTCATTTTGTTATGTTTTTCTTTATATAAAGTATACAATATGTTTTTTAGGTATAAGGTTAAATTGCAACTAGGAATAGTATTTAGTCTCATGTATGGGATTGATCTTAGGTGTTATTAAAAAGCATATAAATAATCTCAATGATAATCACTAAGGAATATTGGTTTTCTTGGGGATATTATTTAGGCTAAAACCACCTTTTGGCCTTGGATTAAAATCTAAAACTACTTTTGATTGGCTAAGAGCTCGTCTTGATGGGACCTAAGGAAATAGGTTAATGCAGAAAAACTCAGAAACATCTAGCATGAATGAAAGTTTTCCCCTTTAGGAATCACTAGTGGATCATTTAAGTGGCATGGTTCGATGATGAGTCAACCCACATTTGTAAATAGTAACTAGTGATAGTTGAAAATATATATAAATTATAAACTATGTACATAAATTGAAAACTTGACTTTTTTCATTATTGAAAAATGTTAATTCTAAAAACTATAATAGGGTTGTTCTTAAGAAAGTCACAATTTATATATGTAATACTCATACAAGTTCTCAACGAAAACCCTATGCCTCATAAAGACAATATTTCATATAGGTAATATGTATTGGGCTATATTGATATACAAATTAGAAGGATTCTTATACACTATAGTTATATAGTGTAATATAGTGTATAAGTGGGATGTTGAAAATAATATATATGAAGTATGTTGTTTGTTTTAATTTTGGATGTTAGGTGTATGTGTTTTGTAACACCCTGT
>SNQJ01S0120131.1:0-13132 GCA_010110895.2 Picea sitchensis
TTATCATTTGGGGACAACCTTCTATATTTTGTTTGAGTGTATGAGATCCCAATCATTAAGCTCATGTAAGAAGGTGGGTGTGAGAGTCACATCTCATATTTATTGGGGAGCATGGGGATGAAGTACAATCAACATTGGGCAGAGTGAGGAGTAAATTATCTTGGGAAAATAGAGGAAATTTTTATGGGTAGGAACAAACAGTTTTGACACATTCAATTTTTCCTGAACAAAAATCAAAGAACAAGGGATAAGAGTTTGGGAGCTGGAGCAAGAAGGTTGGGCGAATTCTGGAGCATGTTGGAGTGTTTTTGGAGCATTTTGGAGCTAAATATTGAAAATCCAGGTTATCAGCCTTGAAGAGTGAAATTTTGGGTGAGTTGCACTGTAATAGCAAGTGATTGTTGTTGTTTTTACTAGTGGTTTTCCTGGCAGTGAGTTCCCAACAAAGAGATTCTTAGTTACATGTGCTAGAGAGACTCTAATAAATGAATGGTACGCCCGAGGGACTAAGAGAAGCGAAGGGGTACATTTCTTGGGTTGGCCATATTAAGAGGAAGAAAACTAGAGGAAATTTAGGATAGTTGTAAGAGAAGAGTAGTGGGTTGTGGGATATTAAGTTGTGAGTGGATTGCTAGAGGCACCCTTCTTTTGTGGATTCCTAGCCCCAACTCGGGGTGACTTGACGTTGAAACTTAGAATATCAAGTCTATGATTGGGTGGAATGTCCTTCTGAATCAGTTGCTTGCACAAGTGTTTTAAAATATAAGTGTTTATCTATTTCTGAGTTATTTCATGAGTTTAATTGTTGTGCTTAACTTTGTGTATGTGAATGAGTTTATTAGATGCATTCGTGATCATTTAGAATGTTGTAGATGCATTTAATTTTGGGTATCAAATTCTGGTTAAAAATGTAAATAAATCATAGCTAGTAAGCTATAGGAATTTAATTAGTAGAATTTTTTTGTTTTTATGTGTATTTTCGCGTAGTATTGTTCCTCGATTAGGCCGGGGAATGTTACAGATTGGTAAAAAAGCTTAAGGTTCAATACTGCATTTGTATGGGCCAGAAGCCAACACAAATTGAGCAAATTCGTGGTTGCAGATTTTGTCTTGTGATGAATTTGGAGAAAATGGTGAACCAAAGTCAAATCCCCAAATTATGAGTAGATTTTGAGTTTAAGTGCTTTAGAGCAGGAAAAGACGAAAATTTATGGCGTCGAGTTGCAAGTTGCAGAATCGGTGCTGGATTAAAGGGTTGAATTCCTTTGTGTTTCATGGTGGTTGTGAAGTTTGGTAATCAACGATCTAGATTAGTTCGACCGTGAAAATTCATGGTAGAGATTCAATCGCAAAAGGTCCAAACAGGGTGTTCCCGATAGGCCTTTGGGAAATAGGTTTCAAAAAAATATTGAAGTTGGACATGAGTTCAAGTCCGAAGGGAGGATTTCAATGGCGCGAGCCCGAGATGATCATGGTCATTGATTGACCATTTTCTCAGCTGTTAGATTTACTGAAAAGGTGGATTTGGAAAGGTCTATTTGGGAAGTTTGGGGGTAACTTCACTTTCTGATGAAGACATTCTGACTGAGGTAACTAGTGTGTAGTTTTGGAACTCAAGATGATCATGGTCGTTGATTGGAAAAATTGTTGACTGTCTGATTTCTTGGACGAGCATGTTGTCTTGGAAAGACCGAGGGCGGAGGAGAATTCCACGTAAGTTTCCATGTCAACGTGCCATGTCAAAGGACATGTCAACAAGGGTGGGATATTCAGAGAATGTCGCGGGGAAGTTGGGTGCAGGTTTTTAGAAAGGAGAGTTCTGATGGCTTAGAAGGGAGAGTTTCGATGGTTAGGAAAGGATGGTTCCCGATAGTATTTGGAAAAAGGACATCAAAAGATTTCATATAGAGAGAATGTTTCCAATGGGTGACTCCAATAGAGTGAGCCCGATAGACTATCTGAGTTTGGAGTTTGGAAGGGTCAATAAGCATGAAAAGCTTTGTTTTCGATGGGGGGTTTTCTAATGGTAAGAGTCCGAGAAAGAGTTTCTGAGTGGCTTGCGAAGGTCTAGCCATGACTTGGAAAGGATAAGCGGATCAACAATTGAGATTATTTCCAATTATGAGATTGACAGTTTGGATCTACAAACCATTACAACAGTAAATTAGTGAATTTTCCATGAAAATTCTAGTTTTTGAAGGTCTTCATCTTGCGGGACATATTTTAAGGTCTAAACAACGATTTCAAAAAATCAAATTTAGGAAATTATGTGTACTTCTAGTACACACAATTTCTTCTTCTAAAATGAAAGAGCTTGAAGAGATATTTTCGACGAGCTATTTTGAACGCAAAACATAACTCATATGAAGAAGTTACAGCCTAAACAATGCAATACATATTTTGACACCAGATTTCTTCTAGAAGGCATAATCCTTGCTCCGAAGTTTGTTTGGGGCACAAGAGTATTCTATGAAAATATTATGAACCATAGAACTCAACGATGGAGCCAGAATTGGGTTATGGGTACCTAAAAATGTAATGGAAGAGAAAGAGGACATATGTAACATATAAGGTTAAAAAGGGAAAATGGTCAAAACTTTTGAAGACCATAACTTTCCACTCGAAACTCATAATTTGTAAAATGAATAGTTGATGGAAAGGTCTCGAGGAAGAGAATCCATATATTAACACAGAAAAATAATTTGAGCATAAATTTTGTAGTCAACTCAAAAGAATATGATTGGTGGCATTAAAGGGAAGAAAAATTTATGCAATATTTTCCAAAATTGCGTATGTATTTATTTTTCTCTAACAAAAAATTGTTTCCATGCACATTTTCTTAAGAATTTAGAGGTTTAGAAAGGAATTTTGGTTCCTGTATGAGAACTATAGCCATGGAAGATGGCCATGGGTCCTATAGTCATAAAGAGGAATTCATAGGTAAGCATGTCAGCATGGGAAATGCTGAGACATAGTCTAATGGAAGAAGAGACATGAGCCTGTAACTATGAGGAGCCTATAGAGAGAAGTGCAGAGTTATAGGGATGGCAATGAAAATATTAGGAAATATTAGGAAAAGATACTATAGAAATTGAAGATGTTGTAGAAAATAAAGACTCTGACACAAAACAAGAAGATGGTGCCAGACAAATGACAACATCCAAATCCCACAACATAAGGAATGGTCATGGGAATGACAGGCATTCAAGGAGTAGGAGCATGCACCATCATTCCCCAGAGAAATCCACTAGGAGAGATCATGTCAGTTCAGGGCCAGGGAGAAACCCAAGTGTGTCTCTTGTTAGGACAAAGGAGAAGGCATGAGGGAGACATCTTGTAAGTTGAACTCAGGAAGATCAAGCCACCAAATTTCAATGGTGAGCATAGGAAGGGAGAAGAGGTCGAGGCATAACTATTGGAAATGAATAAATATTTCCAGCTGCATGATTACCCCTCAAGGGTAGAAACAAGAATTTTAACCTACCACTTGCAAGGAAAGACAAACATGTGGTGTGATTAACTTAATCAAGCCAAGCATCTAGATGAGAAGAGGGTCTCATGGACATGGTTCAAAGGATATTTCCAAGATAAATATTTGTCAGAGCATTACTATGAAAGAAAGATGAAAGAGTTCTTTGAACTCAAGTTGGGAAGCAATATTCCAATTGATGAATATGAGAAGAGGTTCTTTGAGTTGTTGAAGTATGTGGAGTTCATAAAATGAGAAAAATTGAAAATCCAAAGGTTTCTTAGTGGGTCACCCTCCTTCTATAGTGGAAAGATACAATATGATAACCCCAAAACTTTGGAGGAGACCATAACAAGAGAAAAACATCTTTATGAGCAGAGAAGAGGGAGGTCAATATTCCAAAAGACTTAGGATGACAAGATGAAGGGTAAGAAAGAGAAAAGGTGGAAAGGTTTTAAGAGACCCTTTTTCAAGAACAACTCCCTAGTAAATCAACAAGGACAATCAACCAAAAATGAGTACAAGACAATAGATTCATTTGGGAAAAGGCAAAGTCAATAGCCTGTACAATGTTGGGGATGTGAAGGAAATCACTTGTATAGGGACTGCCCTCAAAAGGGAGAAAGAATGAGGATTGTCCACCACATTTAGGAGGATGAAAAAATTGAAGATATGGGAGGAAGCATGCCAAGGATTTATGCATCCTTGGACAACAAACAAGCAGAGTATCAATCCCCCATGATTGAAGTGGAAGGTAAGATTGATAACCATCCCATATCAATTTTAATTGATTTTGGAGCTATCCATAGTTACATAAACTCTAACATTGTTGAAAGATCCCACTTGCAAAAGAGTAAGCATAAGAAATCTCAGTTAGTTCAATAGCCACAGGGGCTAAGAGAAAGATCAACAAGTTGGTTAAAGATTGTCCAATAGACATGAATGGATTCAACAAAAAGGTAGATGTGAAAATTATACCTTTAGGTTCATATGACTGTCTAATTGGCATGGATTGGTTGGAAAAACACCATGTTGTCCTAGATAGTTACAACAAGACAATAAATTGTTTTTATGAGAAAGGACAACAAGGTGAAATTCAAAGCATTCTGAGAGTTGTAGTTATTAGAGAAATTTCAGCCATGTAGTTGAAAAAGAGTTTCAATAAGAGATGTCAAATTTTTGTAGCCCATATGGAAGAGGCAACCAAAGATAAAGTGGAAAGTATTGAAGTCCATCTAGTATTCATATATTTTGAAGATGTTTTTGAGGAAATCCCAATATCTCCATCAAAGAGGGACATTGATTTCTCTATTTATTTGGTGCCAAGAGCTGCCCCAATGTCCAAGACACCATACATAATGGGCACACTGGAATTGAAAGAGTTGTATATGCAACTAGAGGAACTTTTGAAGAAGGGGTATATACGCCCAAGTGTGTCACCTTGGGGAGTCCAGTTATTTGTTTGAAGAAGAAGGATGGGACATTAAGGTTGTGTATAAATTTCAGATCGCTGAATAAAGTCACTATAAATAACAAATATCATTTTCCAAGGATTGATGATCTATATGATAACTGAAAGGTGTAAGAATATTTTCCAAGATTGACTTGAGATTAGGCTATCATCAAGTGAGGATAAGGGAAGAATATATCAAAAAGACAACTTTCAGAACAAGGTATGGACATTATGAATTCACGGTAGTTCCATTTGGACTATCAAATGCCTTAGTTGTTTTTATGTGTCTGATGAATGGAGTGTTCAAGGAGTACTTGGACAAGTTTGTAATTGTTTTCTTAGATGCTATTCTCATTTACTCTAAGTCTAAGGAGGAGCATGAGAAGAATTTAAGAATGTTGCTAAAGGTTTTAAGGGAGCTTAATTTGTATGTCAAGTTAAGTAAGTGCATATTTTATAAAAATAAGATTCACTACTTGGGGCATATTATTTCAGAAGATGGGATAATAGTTGATCCCGAGAAGATAAGGGCCAATGGAGGATGTCCAGTGCCAAGAAATATGATAGAAGTCAAATAATTTATGTGTATTTCTGGTTATTACCGAAGATTCATAAAAGGATTTTCAAAGATTGCAAGCCCAATCACTTCTTTGCAAAAGAAGGAAGTGAAATTTGAATGGACTTCCAAGTGTGAATAAATTTTTCAGCAGTAGAAATATATTTTGACAAATGCGCCCATATTAAAGATTGCAAATCCAAATGAAGACGTTGTAGTGTGCACAAATGCATGCAAGGAGGGCTCAATGGACTCCTCAATCAAATAGATCATGTGGTATGATATGAGTTCTAGAAACTAAAAGAGCATGAGAGAAATTATGGTACACATGATCTAGAGTTAGAAGCCATTCTACATGCATTAAAAATGTGGAGAAATTACCTCATGGGGGGGGGAGATTTGAGCTAAGGACGGACCGGTATGGTCTGAAACATTTATTTGGAGGACCAACAATGTGAGGAAACTAGGTGGTTGGAATTTCTTAGTGAGTATGACTTTGAAATTAAACATATCAAATGCAAAGAAAATCAGGTGGCCAATGCACTCAACATAAGAGCTCATGAAATTGATATTTCTACCATTAGCATGTACAAGACAAATTTAAAATATAAATTCTTGAAGCAACAATTTCAGAGCAAAATTATTTATAAATAAAAGAAAACTTACAAGAAGACAACTCATAGCAGAAATTTAAAAATTATGAGTTGAAAGAGGATGGAATCCTTTTGTACAAAGACAAGGTGTATGTGTCAAATTCCATGTAGCTGAAAAATATAGTGTTGAGAGAAATGCACAATGTGCCATATGCTAAACACCTAAGATACTAGAAATCCATTATAGTTGTAAGGAGCCAATACTTTTGACTGGGAATGAAGAAATAAGTGGCTAACTACATAGTCCGGTGTCTAGAGTGACAGAAGGTAAATACATAGAATAGGAATCTACCGGTGTTGCTACAACCATTGCCCATTCTAGAATGGAAGTGGTAATTGGTCATAGTAGATTTTATTACCAAGCTGCCCAGAATAGTGAAGAAACGTGATTCCATCATGGTGGTGGTGGAAAAATTGACTAAGGTAGCGCATAAGACAACACACAAGGAAACAAACATTGCAAATATTTACATGAAGGAAGTTTCCAGGCTACATGGAGTGCCTAAGGCAATAATTTCAGATAAAGAATCCAATTTGACATCTAAATTCTGACAAGGTTTGTTCAAAGGATTTTGGAAAAATCTAAATCTTAGTAAAAAATATCACCCATAGTCAAATGGGAAAATAGAGAGGACCAATATGATAATATAAGAGATGCTTAGAATGTATGTGATGGACCAACCATCAAAATAGGAAGACTGTATCCACTTAGTGGAGATTTCTTATAATAATGGGTATCAAGCCTCACTAAAAATGAATCCATTTGAAGCTTTGTATGGAAGGAAATGTAACCCACCGCTGAGTTGGGATAACCCAACAGACAGAGCCATCATTGGGCCATATTTGTTAAAGGAAATGGAAGAGTAGATGACAAGGATCAGGAATAATTTAAAGGCTTCCCAGGATAGGGATAAAAGTTATGTAGACAAGAACAATTTTTTAGGAGATTTTAAAGTGGGCGAATATGCATTTCTTAAAGTGAAAGTGAAAAGAAGTTCAATAAGATTAGGTTGCTACCCAAAGTTGGCAACAAGATATTGTGGGCCTTTTGAAATATTATAGAAGATAGGGACAATTGCATACATGAAACATTTCATGCATCCATGAGAGTGAATAATTTATTTCACGTATCATTATTAAAGAAATATGTGCCTCACCCTAACCACATAATTGATTGGACTGTGATCGAGGTGGAGCACGAAGGGGATTTTCGGGTGGAACCAGTACACATCTTGGAGTAGAAAGTCAAATTTCTTAGGAACGAATTCATAGGGATGGTAAAGGTTCAATAGACCTACTACGGTCTTGAAGATGAAACATGGTATCATGAAGAAATTATGCGGGAGGAATACCCACAAAGTTTTGTCAATTTTGAAGGAAATAGACATTGAAAATGTAAGACTCCATTTTTGGGCAACTAGATTCCAGAACCAAATCTCAGAAATTATTGGTCACCTACGTTGATAGCCCCGAGAAAAGAATGGTGCAGCCCGCTGGACTAAAGGTAGTGAAGGGGGCACATTCCTTGGGTCAACGGGATGGAAAGAATGAGATATTATGGTTGGGACTACTATTGTAGGGTAAACATTGCATAATTTTGTTTTATTTTCTAAGTATTATGATGTAAATTTGTATATTTATTTCGGCATGGTGTTTTACACCCATGATAGTGCACAATTTTAGGGGAGGGGAAATGTAACATCCATACTATAATCCCCAATTTAATTTATGTATAATGTAGATATGAATGTGGCTATGTACAAGCGATGTAGTATGTGAAACGTATTTTTTGAATTTTAATAAATAAAATGTGATGGTAGTTGTTGGAGAATTATGGACAAATATGAGGGATTATTAATCCACAAGAAAAAGGGGAATGCCTAGGGAGTATCTAAGAGGGGTCCAAGGGGGAAATTAAGTATGGGTATTAATCCAACCCATATTTTTGAATTTTATTATAATTTGGGAACAACCTTCTATTTTATATTTGAGTGTATGAGAGCCCAATCATTAAAGTTATGTAAGAAGGTGGGTATGGGATTCAAATCCCATAGTTATTGGGGATCATGAGGATGAAGTACAATCAACATTGGGCGGAGTGAGCAGTCAACTATCTTGGAAAATAGAGGAAATTTGTATGGGTAGGAACAAACAATTTTGACACATTCAATTTTTCATGAACAACAAGCAGACAACAGGGGAGAAGAGCTTGAGATCTGGAGAAATAAGGTTGGGCGAATTCTGGAGCATGTTGGATCATTCTAGAGCATTTTGGAGTTGAAGATTGAAGAGAGAGATTGNAGGCCTGAAGAGTGAACTCCTAGGTGAGTTTCACTATAACAACAAGTTATTGCTATTTTTTTTATTGGTGGTTTTCCTGGCAGTAAGTTCCCTTGAGTTCCCAACAGATAGATTTTTAATTGCATGTGCCATAGAGACCCTAATAAAGGAATGAGATGCCTAAGGGACTGAGAGCAGTGAAGAGGTACATTTCTTGGGTTGGGTAGGTTAAGAGGAAAAGAGATGGAGGAAATTCAGGATAGTTGTAAGAGAATACCAATGGGTAGTGGAATATTGCGTTGTGAGTGGACTATTAGAGGCACCCTTCTCTTATGGATTCCTAGCCCCAAATTGAGGGTGACTTGTTGTTGATACGTAGAAAAACAAGTCTATGATTGGTTGGAATGTCCTTCCCAAACAACTAGTTGCAAAAGTATTTTAAAAGATAATTGTTTATCTATTTCTGAGTTATTTCATGAGTTTAATTGTTGTGCTTAACTCTATGTATGTGGATGAATTTATTAGCTTCATTCATGATCATTTATAATGTTGTTTATGCATTTAATCTTGGGTATCATATTCTGATTAAAAATGTGAATAAATCATAGTTGGTAAGCTACATGAATTTAATTACCAGAAAATTTTATTTTTATGTGTATTTCCGCAAAGTATTGTTCCTCAGTTAGGATGGGGGACGTTACACCTCCCAACTTCTTATTTCTTTGTCCATCCCCATATCTATTACTAGTATTCACATAAAACTTCGCAAAAATAAAAGTAGCCATGTGGCCCTGAAAATCCCTGCAATGTCATGTTGATTTATAGTTGAGTACAATAGATATAATATATTTAAGTACTTGGTGTCGGTGAAGCTGAGATGATATTTTGGGTGACATAACATGAAGAACAAATTTATTTTCTCCAACAATGAATGTGTTCCAATTCCCATGCATGGCATATGGAGGTTGCTTAAGGATGCAAGTGAGGGTCACCATGAAATTTGAACTTCAATCTATAGTGGGGGGTTCCAATTCCCATGCATGACATATGGAGGTTGCTTAAGGATGCAAGTGAGGGTCACCATGAAATTTGAACTTCAATCTATAGTGGGGAATAAAGAATGTGAATAATCCTCAGTGTGATTGTATGAATCTATTATTTGAGAGCGTATGTGTGAAAAGTAATGATTTTTGGTATATACTAATTGCAATAGTGGATGCCCATCAATGTTTTGAAAAAGTTTATAATTAAATATTATGGTATTGTTGAACGTATAAAAATTGTTACGAAGTTTTCATTTTCAATTTTCATTTTATACATTACTTTGCTATTGACATTCAATATAATAAATGTAGTTTGATGAATCTATTTCAACCAAGCTTTTAGGATTTTGTTATACAATTTGTGGAAGGAGAATGATCCAAGCCCACTTATATTTTTCCTTTGTTTTCAATTTTATATGCATAGTGCATTAATCAATATTCTATCAAAGATGTCTAATTTGTGTCATAGACAAATGCATAAACCACGAGTCCCAAGTTCTTGAAATTGTTCCTGAATCAATGGTAATGTAAAGTGACATTCAATTTTAGATGGTGCTTATCATTTTTTATTAAAATATGTTCATTTATGTAAAATAACAATAATTTTATAGAAATTGCGAATTTGAAAGAAACAAATTATTTAGTTATTAAATTTTATTGAAATTTTTTAATTTTTTAAAAATTGTACAACGCTTTCTCTTTCCCCCTCCACATACACATATATATTCAAATACAACTTCTAATATTTTCTAATACAACTTCCTTTTAACTTAGTATGAGAGTCCTCAAAAAAGATATAGTTTCACTTGTTTTTAGTCAAGGGTTCTACACAATTTTAATGGTTATTATGTAATTGAATTCATGTCAAATAAAAACATTAAGTTTTAGAAAAATTACAGTATGCTTAAATATATTTATTTCATTTTAACTTTTTTTTAAAAGAAATTGAAGCTCTATATTATATAACTATTGTGTCAAGGAAAACAACAAAATTTAGTTGGGTTATTACAAAATCATGGTTTATAGCCAAGATTAATTCTACTTTTAGTAAACTATAAAACATATATACAATCCTAAAAAAATTCCACATTGTTTGACAACAAAATTCCTTAACAAACCGCCCCATTAAAAAGATAACTTTGAAGTACATCAATTGTTAATTGAGCCATAGTCTGGGACCCCAACACTCCACTTTGAGGTGGAGATTATTCTTCTACCTCCATTGGCATGACTCCAAGTCCCCCTTGTCCTTCCTCTATGTTTCCATGGAGAGAAACAACTGACACTTGATTGATAAATATTGACTATGTATGTTATGGAAAGACCAATGTTCTTAAAAACTAACACTCTAATTCCAAACTCTCAATATGTTGGGTGAAGACCTGTTCCAGATTCCCCACATTAACTGATAATTGTTGAAGAGTAGAACAATTAGCTTCATAAATTTCCTCATGGTGTCATAGGATTTTCTTTATTCCTCTCCAAGAAGGGTCCAATTTGAGACCAAACAAAGCATCTCTATAACCAATAAGGTCAAGCTCCAAACCATTATTGCCTTTTCTAACAACATTTGTGAGAACAATTATAACCAACAACCACTTCCCTATGTCCAATATTTAAAAACATATGTGCAGGTAATACCTCCACCAAGACGAGGTCCGAGAACACACTTATTACCATAACAAGTTGTAGTATCTGGTCCCAAAACAAACCCTTTTCCAACATAAAGAGGGCCAAAGTAAAATTCAAATTTCAGGGAAAAAACACAAGAATCCTCCAGACTCAGTTTAGCCTGTTCACTTACCAAAATATCTAATTCGAAAAAAGAGTAAATAAGACCAACCAACCAACTTCTGTCACCCTACACCAAGAGTAAATAAGACAAAATAAAACCCAGGATACCATCATCCAAAAAAGAGCCCCTGAATAAGAGGAAATTCCCATTGAAAACAATGGAAATTGAGCTAGCCAGGACTAAGGACACATAGTATGGCATTTTGAGTTGAAACCCCCGAATACTCAAGAAAAAATTATCCCCAACCCCCAAATTGACTACACCAGGAAACAAAAGAGACCCACTAACATCTAGTCCACCTTCCCACATGAAAGCACCACCTCCATTATCATAACACTGACGCAGGTACCCCAACCCTCAGGTCAGAGTCCGCACAGGATCTTTCAATTTCGGCCCCTTAGAGTCTGACTAGCTCTTTTATTTCCTCTCGAAAATTCTTTACACACCCAAGTGAGTGTATTTCACAGGTCCTTCTGAGTTATGCTCACGTGATCTTTGCATCGGCATGAACTCCACAATCAACACACAACTGTCATTGGGACTTTCCCTTTTTCCTTTTGGGATACCGGATTTCATGATTTTGTGAATCCTGATGTCGAGTGCCTTACCTCTTCGGCCCCCGAAACCCGAAACATCAAACACTAGACACTTCTCGCCATTGACTTTGGCTTTTTGCTCTTCACGATTTCGGGAGTCGCGTTGATGTGCAACTCTGCCTCTTGACTCCCGGGGTCCCAAAATCCGAAGTACCGAGATTCCGACCTTGTCACTCTTTGCCTTTATACACGAAAAAAAATTTCGGGTTTCGGGGATTTGATCAACCAAAGGTTTCGTCCACACTTCGGACTTATGACCCCCGAAATGCCGAAATGATCTCGACGGTCCAATGATTGAAATCAACAGTCCACGTTAAATCCTGCCTTTCGAAGGTGGATCTATCCAACGCTTAACTTCCCCGTAACTTTCCTAGATCCTATGGTCCTCGCTATTTCGGGAGTTCTCCTCGGAGAATTCTGACCGTTCAATTTCCTCCTCAAGAACCTCTGGCTCAAAATCGACTCTGCAATCCTTCTCTGGGGTGTAAATTCTGCACAACGACTTGATCTTCCTCCTTTCTCTTGAATGATTCAAAGGCCTTAACCCTTCTGAGCTTTTTTCGCAAATTCAGGTCTTCAAGGAGACTCCTGCACGCACTCCTTGCGGTAATCCTTCAAATACTTCAGTGTACTTGAACTCTCGACTCTGTGCACTTTCTTTGCAATAACAGTCCTTCAATCTCTCAACCTTAGTTGATAAGTTCTAAGGTCTTGACCCGCCTGCGCACACCTTGCACATATTCTATGCTTGTCTTACACTTCTGCTGAAATGAGAACAATGGTATCCCTCCTGAGCTTTCAAAGATGAACTCTGAACCTTCGTCAACGCACTCCTTGCGGACATTTCACTGCACTTCTTGGAGGAACTCTCACTCTGGAATAGAAACAATTGAAACTCATTCTCTTTCTCTCTCAGAATCTAAAAATTCAACATGAAAACATACATTCACACACAACANATACACAGAAAACATCATAACACCATGAGTCTGAATCAAAGCTTCATATATTAATTCAAGCTTCTATACATGGGTTCTCCTCTACACTTCTTCTGCTACAACTCTCTCTTTCTCTATGCTAATGTGCTTAATGATCTAATTCTGATTGATATAATGATACAAAGATGAGGGTGTCTATAGTCGTTTTCCCTCCTATTCCTAAAACTGTCTAATCTAGAATTTAAATCTACCTACTTTCATTTACTACACATAAATGCCTCTACCTTCTACAGAAGAGAGCAAATCACTCATGATCTGTTTACAATATCTAAGTACACCTTCCTTAACT
>SNQJ01S0120131.1:16045-27232 GCA_010110895.2 Picea sitchensis
CTGTACGCTTCTTTGTTTGGTAAACTGGCTCCAGGTATAAGATCGATGTGATGACTTATACTTCTGATCGGTGGCAACGAACAAGGTAGTTCGTCCACTACTATATCAGCAAACTCGTCCAACAACTTCTGGATTTCCTCTGGTAAATCATCCACCCTTGTACTGGTTAAAACAATTCTAGGCTTCCTGACCATGATGAATTGTGTATCTTCCTTCTTCTTAACCTCCTTAAGAAGTTCCTTCCCACTCATGAGAAGTATAGTGTTGCTCACTTCTGGTTTTGTTTCTTTATCCTTAATAGGCAACAACATGTGAGTTCTCCCATTCTTCTCCAGGGTGTATGTGTTCTTTCTCCCATCATGAATCACATTTCTGTCATATTTCCACGGTCTACCCAACAATAGATGACAAACAACCATGGGAATGACATCACATAGTATTTCATCCTTATATCCGCCTATTTTAAATTCAACTAAACACCGTTTAGTGACATTTACCTGATGTCCTTTTTGTAGCCATGAAACTCTGTATGGGCTTGGATGTTCAATAGTCTCCAGCTCCAGCTTTTCTACCATCTCTATAGAAATGAGATTGTCTGTGCTACCACTGTCCATGATGACTTTGCATACCCTGTCTTTGGTCTTGC
This sequence comes from Picea sitchensis, assembly GCA_010110895.2. Classification (NCBI taxonomy): domain Eukaryota; kingdom Viridiplantae; phylum Streptophyta; class Pinopsida; order Pinales; family Pinaceae; genus Picea; species Picea sitchensis. Next base: position 16,692 of record SNQJ01S0120131.1, read on the forward strand.
AAGCAGTCCGAAAAAGTTTGTTTCTTTGGGTTGGATTCTCTGCCTCTTTCTCTGGCATCAAGAGAAATTTTCTCATCATCAGTGATCTTCCGCCCTCATCATCTTCTACCTCAACATTCTGTCCTTGTGCTTCGGCAATGTGATTTTCAACACCTTCTTTCTTTCTGTCTGGACACTCATAAGATTTATGTCTATTTTTCCTACAGACAAAACATTTCACTTCACCTCCTCGGCCTCTTCCTCTTCCTCTAGCTCGAGGAAAAGTATTCTTTCCAGTATACTGCCCTCTCTGTGAGATTCCTCCTCTTTCATGTTGAGTTTGAGGTTTCTTCCCCTCTTCTTGAGGTCTCTGAGTTTTGTCTTGGGAAATTGTTTTGCCTCTAGCTTGACTTCTGCCTCGGCCTCTTTGACCTTGCTTTTGGCTCAGCTTCTCTTCAGCTTTTAGAGCCATCTGATAAGCATCTTCTACAGTTCGAAGGGTTATCATGCTCATCTCGTCTTGAAGGTCATATCTCAGACCATTCATGTATCTGACAACCTTTTCATCATCACTTTCCCAATGACCTGCCCTGATGTTGATCTTGTAGAATTCTTCAGTGTACTCTTTCACTGTCATCAACTTCTGTCTCAAATTCTGCATCCTCCGAAACATAGTGATTTGATAATCCTTGGGTATGAATTTGGCTTTCATCTTCCCAACTTTTGATTTTTTGCTTGCCTTTGTAGCGTTTGTCAGCCTCCAGTTCATCCCACCATAATGTTGCATGCCCTTTAAGTTTAGTAACAACATGTTTGACCTTCTTGTCTTCCTCGACATCCTCGTAGTCAAAATATTTATCCAGAGCTCTAATCCAGTCTAGAAGCTCTTCAACATCCAGGTTCCCTTCATACATGGGAATCTCCATTTTTTCCTTGGCACCTATCCTTGCAACAACCTTGAATAAGTGTTCATTTGCTGCATCTTCGGCTGCAACTTCTTCTCCCTCGTTTCCAGCTTCATTTTCACTTTCAGCCTCGTTGATATCCCCAACGTTGACTATGCCCCTCTGTGTTGTATCCATGGCATCAAGCCTAGCACGTAGTTCACGCATTTCCCTTTCCATTGCTAGATCAAGCATTGACATAGGCCTATCTCTTCTTCTCGGCAGCATGGCTACAAATATTTTCTCTTTTCTCTGCTACAAAAAGCAAATAACTCTAACTCGCTCTGACAACACACTGATGTAGGTACCCCAACCCTCAGGTCAGAGTCCACACAGGATCTTTCAATTTCGCCCCCTTAGAGTTTGACTGGCTCTTTTATTTCCTCTCGAAAATTCTTTACACACCCAACTGAGTGTATTTCACAGGTCCTTCTGAGTTATGCTCAAGTGATCTTTGCATCGGTATGAACTCCACGATCAACACACAACTGTCATTGGGACTTTCCCTTTTTCCTTTTGGGATACCGGATTTCAAGATTTCGCGAATCCTGATGTCGAGCGCCTTACCTCTTCGGCCCCCGAAATCTGAAACATCAAACACTAGACACTTCTCGCCACTGACTTCGGCCTTCCACTCTTCGCGATTTCGGGAGTCACGTTGATGTGCAACTCTGCCTCTTGACTCCTGGGGTCCTGAAATCTAAAGTACCGAGATTCCAACCTCATCACTCTTTGCCTTTATACACGAAAACTTTTTTCGCGTTTCGGGGATTTTATCAATCAATGGTTTCGTCCACACTTCGGACCTATGACCCCCGAAATGTCGAAATGATCTCGACGGTCCAATGATCTAAATCAACGGTCCACGTTAAATCCTGCCTTTCGAAGGTGGATCTATCCAATGCTTAACTTCCCCATAACTTTCTTGGATCCTATGGTCCTCGCTATTTTGGGAGTTCTCCTCGGAGAATTCTAACCGTTCAATTTCCTCCTCAAGAACCATAGGCTCAAAATCGACTCTGCAATCCTTCTCTCGGGCGTAACTTCTGCACAACGACTTGAGCTTCCTACTTTCTCTTGAATGATTCAAAGGCCCTAACCCTTCTGAGCTTTCTTCGCAAATTCAGGTCTTCAAGGAGACTCCTGCACACACTCCTTGCGGCAATCCTTCAAATACTTCATCCTACTTGAACTCTCGACTCTGTGCACTTTCTCTGCAACATTAGTCCTTCAATCTCTCAACCTTAGTTGATAAGTTCTAAGGTCTCGACTCGCCTGTGCACACCTTGCACGACTTTTGTGCTTGTCTTACACTTCTGCTGAAATGAGAACAACGGTATCCCTCTTAAGCTTTCAGAGATGAACTCTGAACCTTCGTCAACGCACTCCTTGCAGACGTTTCACTACACTTCTTGCAGGTACTCTCACTCAGGAAGAGAAACAATTGAAACTCATTCTCTTTCTCTCTCAGAATCTAAACATTCAACATGAAAACATACATTCATACATAGCATAATAACAAATGCATGACAGAGAGAGTAAGAAACAGTAAGCAGACCATTCAACATGTATACACAGAAAACATCATAACACCATGAGTCTGAATCAAAGCTTCATATATTAATTCAAGCTTCTGTACATGGGTTCTCCTCTACACTTCTTCTGCTACAACTCTCTCTTTCTCTATGCTAATGTGCTTAATGATCTAATTCTGATTGATATAATGATACAAAGATGAGGGTGTCTATAGTCGTTTTCCCTCCTGTTCCTAAAACCGTCTAATCTGGAATTTAAATCTACCTACTTTCATTTACTACGCATAAATGCCTCTACCTTCTACAGATGAGAGCGAATCGCTCATGATCTGTTTACAATATCTAAGTACACCTTCCTTAACTATTTCATTAATATTCCTTCCTTAGTCTTTCAAAATATTTCAAAACATTTTCAACATGTGCAAAAATGCGTTGCACTCATCTCAGCTGTCTTTCGCCTCCACGCTCGCTTGCTGCTGGCGATGCTCCTGCATCAAAAACCCAAAGAGAAAAAAATGTTCTACAATTCTAGAATTCAAACTATCAAATACTTGGAAACAAAAAGCAGAAAAAAAGGAGGAAGAAAAATATGGACCATAGGAAATATGGCCACCAAAGTTCGATTTCTCAACATCGAACACAAAACAACTGAAGCCCACTCCAACTTGCTCCACTTCTCCCTCAACACGCCACACCAGGAACCAAAGCGAGAGCATGGCATATACTTCATGACTACAACCAGATTCCAATAAAGATAGAGCTTACACAAGCCAACATTAATGAAGGCAATAAATAACACTTTAAAAGAGTGTACAAGTCAACTAGCCACATGACCAAGCTGCCTCGCACGAAGCCACCTATCCAATATATTAATTTGTTCCATCATAATGTTAATGAATGGAGCAATACTCCTTAGCACCATTAACATCTACTCCCCCCTCTCCAAGACTAGAACCTTGCTTAGCCCAATGGTCCGCCATATTGTTATACTCCCTCAAAGTATGAAAGACAGGGCAATCATCAAACTTGACAAGAAGGCTTAGGGAATGAGAAATGACTCCTAAGAATACATTGTTCCTGATGTTAGAATGCTTGATTATGGCCCTGATTACAAGCACAAAGTCACCCAAGATAATGATTTTTCGAATTCCTTTTGCTTTAGCAATCCTAATGCCTTGCCATAGAGCATAAGCTTCAATAGAGTTGTTTGAAATTTGGCCTAATCCCCAAGCGAAAAAGACAACAATATTCTTTCCATGATCACAAATTATGCCCCTTACACTTGCCGCCCCTTATTTCATTTTAACTTTAATGGAAGGTTTAGGAACAATATAATTCCACATAGCATTGACTTTTAAGAGAATGTTTTATTTCTACACTTAAATTTAATGATATAATTTAGAAATTTTTGCATGGTAAGTGTGAATAAAATAAAAATGATTTAAAATTGATTATTTTTCGGGTTGAAAATCTAGTGAAAATTTAGATACTTCACATAGTTTCACATAGTTTCACATGTAAAAATTCTAAAGATATGATTACTCCATCCCATAGAAATTTTGAAAATTTTTAAAGTGATCTAAAATCTTAAAATATCCTAAAACAATGTAGAACTATGCCATTTATAAAAAAAATTACTAAAACAGAATTTTCAAAACCATTTTAAATAAACCATATACTATACCATGTATTTGAATTTATATACTATACCATGCATTTGAATTTATTGATAAAATTAAATTTATTAATAAATAAAAATACATTATTTTATATTACTTTTTCGTACGAAGTGTTTTCAAAAGGAGATATAGTTCCGCACGTCTTTTATTTTTACAAGGGCCCCACAAAAGGTTAATCACACATTGAATTTATCAGTAAAACAAACAAAAAAATGATATTGATGAGAAAGATGATATTTATGAGGGTCCCACAAAACTTTAATTGTTCATTGTGTCACTGTATTCAACCATAAGCATGAAGGACGATAAGGACAGGGATATGGATGAAATCACTTTATAAGTGGCCCTAAGAAGTTAAGAGAGGTTAGGTTTTTTCATATTAAAATTTTATAATTTTATTAGGATATAGTTTAAATGTTTTATTTTTTATTATTATTTTATATAGTTTTGTTTAAAAATTGATTAAAATTTTAGAAAAAAAATTGAAATGATAGATTTATTGGTTTAATATATATATTGTGTGTGTTTTAAAGTTTTTAAAAATGTTAAATTAATTTATGTATTTAAAAATACTATTTAAATATTATAAAATTGTATTTTTTCTAACAATCACATTATTATATTCAAATGATAATTAAAAAAAATATAATATTTAAACTACACCTTAAAATTGTTATATTCAAATGATAATCATAATTTTTTTTTATAAAAATATAACATTTAAACTACACCTTAAAATAGTTGAATGATTAAAAAAACTAACCTTTAAAAAATAACTAGAATTAGATTTTTATGAGAAAAACGACATTTATGAAGGTCCCACAAAACTTTAATTGTTGATTGTGTCATTGAATTTAACCATACGCGTGAAGCATGAAACATGGATTTTTCCCATATTAAATAATTGAATGATAAGAAGGAAATGAAAAATACATTTAAAAAATAATTAAAATTTTATGAAAAAAATAATATTTATAATAATTTAAAATGTTTTTTTTAATGTCATAACTTTATATATAAACAACAAAATTATTTATTTATTTTAATAAACAATTAATTTTATGAAAACAATAATATTTATAATAATTTAAATTTAAAATGGTTTGTGTTTTTTTTTTAATTAATTTGTATGAATGTCATAATTTGTGTTTTTTTAATTAATTTGTATGAATATCATAACTTTATATATAAATAACATAATTATTTATTTATTTTAATATGTGTATTCTATAATTTTTATTTATTTATTTTAGTATATCTAAATATTTTAATGAATGAAAATTCATGTTTTTTTTTTTAATTAATTTGTATGAATGTGATAGCTTTATATATAAACAACATAATTATTTATTTATTTTAACGTGTAAATATTTTTTATTCCACAATTTTTATTTATTTATTTTAGTATATCTAAATATTTTAATGAATGAGAAATCAATATAGTAAAATTCTTATATTATATATTTTAGAAAAAATATTACAAAATAATAACAATTAATAAATAAAATGTTAATATTGGAATCTTAGTTGGAATAACTCTCACCATGTGAATATAGTACAATTCTTATATTATATATTTTAGAAAAAATATTACAAAATAATAACAATTAATAAATAAAATGTCAATATTGAAATCTTAGTTGGAGTAACTCTCACCATGTAAATGTGAAAGTTGAAGATGAAGAATGATGTTAATGTGAAAGTTAAATTAATAAATAAAATGTCCATATTGGAATCCACGTGAATGTGAAAGTTGAATTAATAAATAAAATGTCAATATTGGAATCTTAGTTGGAGAAATTAATAAATAAAATGTCAATATTGGAATTTTACTTTGAGTAACTCTCACCATGTGAATGTGAAAGTTGAAGATTGTTAATGTGAAAGTTAAATTAATAAATAAAATGTTCATATTGGAATCTTAGTTGGAGTAACTCTTACCATGTGAATGTGAATGTGAATGTGAAAAGTTGAAGATCAAGAATGATGTGAATGTAAAAGTTAAATTAATAAATAAAATGTCAATATTGAAATCTTAGTTGGAGTAGCTCTCACAATGTGAATGTGAAAGTTGAATGTCAAAGTTGACTTAAAATTTGAAAGTAGTAAATTTTATCAATATAAAAATTGAAATTAATAAATTTCTATACAATTTGAAATTAATAAATTTCTTCAACTATATAGAGATCTGAGTCCTATACTCATTACTAAAAAATTAGTCAATATTTTTTACATATTAATAAAAGTCATATATAAACATATACATAGAAATTAATAAATTTCTTTAACTATATAAAGTTATGAGTCCTATACTCATTACAAAAGTCATATATAAACATATACTACTCATTACTAAAAGATTATTCAATATTTTTTATATATATAAAAATCATATATAAACATGTAGAAAGAAGACTAATGAATAACTTTTTTAGCATCTACTTTCTACATATTTATAAAAATCTTATATGAAAGATTGTAAAAGCTATTGGAGGAGGCCCATGAATAAAGCTATTATAGAATGCCCATGAATAATTTACCTTTTCAATAAGATTATTAATCTTAAAATAAATAATCTAATTATGAATGGTTAAATAATCTACACTTTTAGAGTAAAATGCAAAGAAAATATATTCATTACAATTCTATATAAACATGTCAAGGATTTATAAAACAAGTTCTTAATAACAAGCAAAAACCTTTCAATTCTGAGATTTTCCTTAGATACAAAGTATCATTTAAATATCTAATTAAGCGCAACATTTGGAGAATATATACAAAAGTGTTATTACTAGTAACATAGTTCTTATATGCATAAGAAATAAGAAATAGTAGCCCAAACTATCATATTTATAAGATTTAAAGTTAGTTAATTGCATATATAATGGGTATCGCTTTAACTTCAAACAAGTTACTTCTCAATAATAGATCAAGGATATTCAACTATCCTTAAATTTAAACTTGACTGTCACGACTAATTCTATTATTGATAATCAAATTTAAATTTGAGTTTTGAAAGTGAAACAACTCTATTAAATTTGATTATTCATTCAAGATTTATGTGAATCATTTGAATCTCTATCATCTTAAACTTGGTGGTTTGACAACATCAAAAATATCTTACTTGGTGTTGAACCAAGTTCCCTAGTCTTAACAATTGACTCAATCTTACTTAGGTTTTGAATCCCCAACAATATTAATATATTGACACACCTTAGTCAAAACATCAATAATTTTTTAATGAGTCATAATACTTGAGAAAAATTTGACCCAGATACCACCACCCTTGAGATAAAATGATATTGAATGTCAATATACTTCAACCTCATGTGAAACTTGGAACTTTTCAAGCATGCACATAAATTTTAACTATCACAATAAACAAACCTTGACTTGTCACTAACTAGACTTAGTTTTCCATATTGTCAATGAAGCTACATAATTCCTTTCATTCTTTTGACATAATCATGTACTCGACCTTCATGGTCAAGAATGTAGATGACGATTAAATCTTATTGAAATATAGATTGTTCCTACAAACAATATGGAGGCATATCTAAAAGTCAACTTCTAGCAATGTTGAAGGTAATTAGTTACACCATCTACTTGTCACACCTACTATAGTAGAGAAAAAATTCCTTAGTTCACAACAATTACCAAAAATTCTCTTGACCACAATCCATGCTCATTATTGGGATTGACAAGAAAACTATCTAACTACTCCTAAAACATAGAAACACCAAATCATAATGGGCTAAAGTATTTGTTCCATCAACCAAACTTGAATGCCCATGGATGAATTTATTTTTCCAATTGATATCTACTTTCTAGATATTAATAAAATTCATATATAAAATATTGTTAAAAATGTTGAAGCCAGAAGGCCCATGAATAACTTGCTTTTTCCATAGGATTATTGATCTTAAAATAAACTAGCATATCCCCGAAGCAGGGGAAAGGAACGCCGAACAAAATCTAGGGTATATATGTTGGAAAATAAAGTTTTTTCCCTTAAACTACAATGGGTTTCACTGTTATTACTCACCATATTTTGTTTCCCTTTTTAAAGTCCATATATTTCATGGATGTCATTTTCCATTTATAGTTACCTAACTCCTCTTAAGCAAAAAAATCAACAAAAATCAAACCATTTTGATGATGAAAGGAGGTGAAATGGTTTTTCCCAAAAAACAATCTGGGTTAACCTGGTTCAATGATGAAGCCTTGCACTCTCTTGTGTTCAATTTTGAAACCTTGCGCTCTCTTGTGATTAAACATCCAAGGAATCCCTACCTCAACATGCCTACACCAACACTCTCCACAAACATATCACACTGAAATCCATTTGTAATCAATTATCTATATATGGGTATACCCTACTTCAAATCTACGAGGCTGGAAAAGGCCAAGAGAATAGTGGCAAATGTTTTCAAGCTTGGCCTCAACCCCTTTCAGTTGCATTTGTTTGAAACCAAGAAGTCAACCCCTCCTCTTAATCAACCAAGGAAGTTGGACTTACTTCAAATGAAATCAGTCAAAATTGGTACATTTTAAGCCAAAGAAACTTTAAATGATGATCAAAGACAAAATAACATGAACATATAAGCATTTAATGGTGACAGGGTCGAAGAAAAAACCCCAACCTTGGCTTGACTGCAACTCAAAGGGTTACTCTTCTTGTTACTATGCTCGCTACTCCTCCTATGTGCCCCATTTTCTTCCCTTCACCCCAAGGAAAGACGATGAAGCCACACAAAAGAGAGAATCAAAACCCCATTCCCAAATATAACAAGCCCTTTTCGACCACTTTCCTTGCCCTTCGCTTCGTTTTCTCATACCACTTGTTACCCCCACCGAAGATGTAATTGATAGGCTCCATGTAGTTGCAGAGCATGGAGATTTTCTAGTCCATTAGATCCCCGGCCTTGACGAGGATGATCATCGATCATGACTTCTTGATCGAGAGAACAAAGTCCTTGGGATCATATTAGCCCTTTAGGGTTAGGTCACCTTTGTCCTAGGCACGCTCCAAGGTTTCATCCACACTAGTTGTGTGGCTATCTCCACCACCTTCTTGACCATAATCTCACTAACGACATTAACCAATAATGCATCCATCACATTATTGGGTTGCAAATAGACACATGTGGCACTTATTGATATGTTGTGGATAGATGCATGTGGCACTTATTTATATGTTGCAGACAGATGATGAAATTCTTTGGAGAACCTCCCCTAAAAAGAACACCTTCGATGTAATTAGTATAAAAGTGAATTGCACACCCAAATTAACCTTCGCTAATTGATTAATATTAGCATGTATTTTCTCTTTCTCATTTCTTCACTTTTGGCAATTTTAGGAATTGATAATGAGCCATCAACTTGTAAATGTGAATTTATCATCCAAATTATCCTTTTTTGGTTCTAAAGCGATCTGAGACAAAGAAACACCCATAACTTATTAAGCATCTTAATGATCCACTCCATACAAATAGTCTGCAAAGACTTGAAGGGAAAATAATGGATAATATAAAGCAACATTATGTAACACTATAACTGAATTTTTCAGTCCATTTTCAAATGAAGTCAATTTCAAGATAATTTTTAAAAATAAAAAATCCAACGGAAGTCACCAATGCCACTTTTGTAAGATTCAAACTACCACACACAAAAGCAACATAAAACATCCTAGCTTTCTTCACATTCTTATTGAATATTACTTGGATTTTGGTTTTGTGTGATTTACAGGGAAAACCAACAGAATTTTAAAAATATAGTGAACTATAACACTATATAGATATGATGTAACGAGTCAATGAAAGCATGAAAAGACTGAATCTTGGGAGAGATTGTTACAAAATCTACAAAATTAAAAAATATAGTGAACTATAGCACTGAATAAATATGTTGTAATGAGTCAATGAAAGCATGAAAAGACTGAATCCTATGAGAGACTGTCACAAAATCTGAAAAAATATTGCTTCCCCAAAATCACCTATTGAATTCCTTGATGAGTGGCCAATGATGTCGAAGAAAACATGATACATTCCCTCTTTCCATTTGAAAGTCAAAAGCCCCTGATGCACAAGAGATTCCTCAAAAGAATTATCTTGTCTAGCAAGGATAAACAATCACCAAGTTCAAAGATGAAAAAATCACCAATCATTTTGTTCCCAATGTGAGATCTCTCCAAGATTCACAAACACCTCTAGGGGTTCATTAATAGAATGATAATTTTTACATTTATTCCATTCCTAATTATAGCTTTATTTTGCATCAACTCTACTTCTCTAGTTCTTGTTATACCTGTAAATGAAATGTGTGTGAACTTTGGAAGTACCCCAACAATATGCATAGATAAGGGCACAAAAGAGAAACAAAGATCAAGATAGAAGGTTGGATTG
>SNQJ01S0120132.1:10666-24696 GCA_010110895.2 Picea sitchensis
TTCTTAGTGTCACAAAGGTGACACACTCTTTCATCCCATGGCGTTTTAGGAATTGACCAACGCCCAGTTTCACTATGGAGCTCGTGAGAATTTGTTCTTATCTTAGCAATGCTTATTTTTTTCTTTACACTTGGCAAAACATAATTTATTTTTAAGATTTATATATATATAAAACAAAAATAATTTATTTTTAAAATTTATTTATTAAATGTATAGGGAAAAAACTTAAAATATGAGCATTTTTAAATGAATAATGACAATTTATTTTTAAAACTAAATTTAAAAGTTTCTTGGAAAATTACTAATCAGTTGGTCTAAATTTATGAAATAGATGATTTTTTATAATTTTTTTCTTGGAAAATCATTAATCAATTGATCTAAATTTAATTAATAAATTTAAATATAAAAATAAAAAATTTAAAACAAACTTAATTTATGGATGGAGACACCAACTTTTACTATATGAAAATTAGTTGGAATCCAAATGAATTCAATAAGGTGGGGTTAGTGGAGAGCCCATCTTATGGGACAAGCTGTGAATGCAATTCAAAATGCATATGGTGAGAATAGTGATATTTATTCTTTTTATGTTTTTGTTTTTAAGATGGATGGTTACATTGAGAGATGTTCTTACAGTTTTGGATAGGAAAGATCTTTGTATACATATGATATGGAAATAATATATATATATTTTAAATTAATTAAATAAGTGAAATTAATTAATATTAAAATATAAATAAAATAAATTTATTATAATTTTTAATTTTTAAAATAACAATGATTTACACATTAAATTTTTTTAATTTTTTTTATTAATTAATAAATATAAAAATTATGATAAATATATATTATTATATTTGAATGGTATGAAGTTAACAAACTTAAAATCATGTTATCGATGATATTCAATTCATTGAAGTTCTTTTATATATATATATATAATAAATCTTTAAAAAATATATATTTTTGTTTAAAATATATATGTGAGAAAAATTATGTATTTTTCCATTTAAAAATATATTTAATAAAGTTAAATGAGCTCACATTATTGTAAGGAAACCAAAGGGAGAAACCTATGGCTAAAAGAATCCAAATTTGGATAAAAAAATTATTAACATTTCACTTTACCACTCAATACCACCACAAGTACAAATATTTTTATTTTTAATATTAAATATTTTATTTTCCTTTCAAATTTTATAAATTTATATTAAAAACCATGACTGAATTTTGAAGTGGGTACATACAATTACTCTGTTGATGATCAGCAACTCTGGTATTTTACCAAAAAAAACAGGACTTTTAGGACAAGATAGAGTACCAAATAACGTATCGAATGCTTCTGTTAACAGTAATCACTAAGGTAGTTTCAGAGGCTTTAACGAAAGAAAAAAACCCTAATGGCATATTATTAAATTATTAAACTTAATTATAATTATGAATTTAATACATTAATTGAGTGTTAAGAGGAATAACAAGAAAAAACCTTAATGGCATATTATTAAGCTTAATTTTAATTATGAATTTAATTGTAATTAAGTGTTAAGAGGGATAACAAATCTACAGGTAGAACATTTAAGTGGTTTTAATTCCTCTTAAGGTGACAGATACAAACAAATGAATGCATGCACAAAGTGAAAGATATCTCCATCCCAGCTGTAGAGCAATTAGATTTTCTGAACACTTTAACACCAAATCTAAAATAGCATTTAAACGTCTGGGAGATTGATTTGCTGCACGTATAGAGTATCCATCATCCACAGAATCAACAGTAATGTAGTTGGTACATATGTTATTGCACCAACCAACCAACAGGTCACAAAATTGGATGCTTTCACAGCTTGATAATAGTGGATATTGATACAATATAATACAGTAATTGGGAAAAAAATATGCATCCAGCAACAGCWTATTTAATGCTTTGTATGTTGATGAGATATATACTGTTTATATATCCCAACATATAACTCATTAAATATTTTACTATCCAATACATATTGATAACTCAGTAATTGAAGCTAGCAGAGCTATMATAAACAACTTGGTTGGATAACCACATCTTCAATTTTTKATGTTTAAACTGGTGCACATAAYAAATATTTGTTGTGTAAAACCTCCATACTAAATCCAKTGTGATCTGTAACCAATCTGTGCCAAGTGATAAATACTACATGAAGGATGCAAGCTATTGAGAATCAAATAACTTGGAAAAGAAGAAAAACAGTCAATYTCACAGCAAAGTTGGAGCCAGTTCAATGAAAATCTAGGGAACAAGAAGCCGATTAGAGGAGAAGCACAACGAAGAACACGATTCATTGAATTCCTTTACAAAAACTGCAAAATATGAATAAATAGRAACTTGAGCTTTCACTGCAAAAGACGCACCCAAAAGCTCTTGGTAATGAAATCGATCTGATGTTTTATATATAATAGTAGCTTTTGGTAATGAAATGGATCTGATGTTTTATTTGAGCAGTAAGGGGGGACAGATTCATCAAATCTGCCCCCAAATAATTTGCACATAATGCTAAGAAATTGAAGCTTTTGTTCAATACAATACATATCAGCATAAAGAAGACTATTAGCTCTTCCTTGTCTACCCTATTAGCTCTTGATCTGAGAGCTGTGAAACAGAGATGACTACAGCCATATAAAAGCCTTTCAAAATCAAAAAGACCCATAAAACACATTTTACAGGCTTTGGCTTGGGCTATATATATCACAGTAATCAAGACTATATATGAATTGTGAAATCCACAGTAGCATATTGAGGAGACCAGCAGAACAATGCTAAGCTATGCATAGAACATGAATGATCTCTGATATGATTAACTTGTAGATCTGTCTCTCAACTCTGGATTGCAGAGGATGAGTGAACTTGAGTAGACTGCCAACAAGAAGTAGTACCCAACATTCAGGATGTTGTAGCAATGGATCCAAGGCCATTACGAGAATGGTGGTCTGATTGTTTGATGAAGGCCTAGAAGGGCACCACATCGGTCCGGCAGAAGGCGGGCGACGATGATTCATCTGACCAGGCATTCCTGAGGAGCTTCAGCAGCATCTGAGCTTTTCTCTTGGCTCTCTCAGTGCAATCACTCTGGACAAGAAGCAAGAGCTGTGTAAGAATACCGGCCTGAATGGCCTCCTTCTGTAATGCCTCTGAAGCACTGCAGGTGACAAGCAGTGCACCAGCAGCATACTCTGTGGCTCTGCCAGAGACCTTGAGAATGGTCTTCACCAACACAGGGACAGCCAGAGCATGGTCACAGAGAGCCTTGCAGCCTGAATCGGTCCTGCACAGCAATTCAATGGTGGCAAGGGCCCTCTCTGCATCACACTTCTCGAAATCCACCAGCCCTTCTATCAGTGCACTCACTGCGCCTGCTGCAACTGCCTTCTCCCTGTTGGTCTTGACGAAACAGAGAGATAGGAGCGATTTGATGCCAACTTTCAATGCCCGGGGATAGAGGAGTTCTCTCAGGATCTTCACCAGGCCTTGCACTATGCCCTCCGTGTTACCCACCATAACCCTGAGCTCATGGAGCTCATCAGATGAAGTGAGGGACTCAATCAAATGTGCAGCATTCACTCTGGCCTCCATGGATCCCCAGAGAAGCAAGGATGCAATGTGGGCTAAAACCCGGGGCTGGGCTAATCTCACCCTCTCCGCATCATTCAAAGGGAAGAACGCAAGGACCCCCAATGCCTCTTCATACAATTCATCATCAGATTGTGATTGCAGCCCCTCTGGATTTCCTTTAGCTTCTTCTTGTTTTTCTTCCTCGGCTGTGAGGATTGATATCAATACTGGAACAATCCCCTCCTGAGCCAGGATGGTCTTGTTCTGATCACGCTCCTTGCCCAAATTTTTCAACGTCCTCAGTGCACTGGCTCTGATGGCAGCTGTCGATTGAGATGAAGATGCTTCCATGATAGCTGATCTGACCCTCTGGGGATCCGCCGGCTGCTTTGGGGTGGGAATCCTCTCAATGCCCTTTGAGCTATTGGCCACACACCACTCCTGGATAAGCCTCCTGAGAGTGTGGTTGGGTATGAGTGTGAAATCCTCAAGACTCTGCATTGTAACAGGGCAAGTGGTGTTGCCACTGGCCACCCATTTCTCAATGCTAGATCTGTCATAGGTCTGGCCTGTGCAAAGGATGACTGGATCCCTCATCAGGTCCAGGGATATGGGGCACCGGAAATGGTAGGGGATCTGCACTGTGAGGTCCAGTGGAGACACCACAGGCATCATGTTCGGCTTGAGCTTCACCATCCTGATCCGGAATCAGTATTCACCCGAAAAATACATCGAAAACCATTTAAACTTTGAACCCAAGCCACAATGAGACCGTGGGTAGGGTATCTAATAAGCACAGAGCTATTGAACCCAAGCCAGAATGAGAACGTGGGTGTCTAATAAGCTCGGAGCTATATTTGAAGCTGAACTCAAAAGTGATTTGCAGACTGCAGATGTTGCTGCTGTGGAGATTGAAATCGGTACCACTGCAGAGGCTGCTGCCGATATTCTCAGGATTGAAACAACGGGTTTTCTTTGCAGAGGAGGACGACAGAGGACTGATATGGGTCTGTGTTTGAAGGAGGAATGTGCTTCTAGAGACTGCAGAGGATTTGATGATGGCGGAAGTACAGAAGCAGCAGTAGCAGCAGAGATCTTGTTGAGGCAAGCATGCAAACAACAGATAAAAACAGCAATGGGGAAGTAGGGGAAAATAATGATTTGGTCAAGGGCAGAGAGGGGAAGAAGGCTGGTCAATGATACTCTCCCTCTGTTATCCCCTCTGTCCTGACACCGCCCACGTGCTGCTCTCTATCTGGAGCCATCTCTATTCCCATCAATCCCCTTTGACAACTTTGTCAACACTCCAAATTTCATAATATATTTTTATTACATGTGGGCATACATATTTCTACATATACCCAATCGATCCCTATCTCCATCCCCATCTGGTTAGACCTTTGTTCTATCTTATTAGACTTTTCAAGCATCCATTCCCATCTGCCATGTCATTGCTTGGACTAGAAAACTAGCCCCTCTTCTTGGTAAAATTGAATTGCATTGAACGAAGATTCCCAACTGGCCCATGACACGTGTTATGCTCAGAGGCCGAGGATTCTTTCCCAATGGAAATCTGGTTTTGACTGCAACAAAAAGTGGAGAATTTGACACTCAAGCTGCTTCCCAATTGTTAAGAGTTTGACGCTTTGGTTGATAGGAATAGCTACTTCTAAAATGGCTTTTGGTCATGTCAGCAATTGCCCAAGCAATCGGTTACATGAACTTGTTTTGTTTTTTGTTTTATGCCAGTGTTTCAATGACAAAGTTGAATGCTATTCATGGGGGCATATATCATCATAAATAGTGATTGATAAGGACCTGCATATCATGTTAGTATGATTAGCAAAGAAAAGACGATGCACAGTGTTACATGGCAATCTCCCTTTCGACAATACAATTCTACCCCCTACTCGAGACAACTTGAAATTGTTCCCAAGTTCCATTGAAACTTAAGCTAAGCTTTCATTACAGACAGGGAGAATCCTCTTCTGTTTTGGTTTGTTGTTAGTCTGGAGTTTAGCATATTCATCACAACTTGTGAGGGTGATTTTTCATTTTCATTTTGTGTGTTTTTATAATTATATTTATTATTTTAATTTCAAAGTTATTAAGTATTGAAAAAATAAATTTATCTCAAGAAATAGCAAATCCAAAAACTATGGTGAATTTATGTTAGTTTGTTTAAGAAGAAGAATAATAATAATCTAATTTGAAGGTCACGGTCAAGTCAGACACCAAATTGGTGTATGAGATCCCCTTCTTTGTAGGACAAGGAACCCCATGTGCTCACGGATTTGATTACTAAAGTATACATAGGTATACATACCCTACCCTTCTGGATTTGAACTTGTGACCTCTTAACATTATAATAAATTACTAGTTTAAATTTTGATAACTCAATAGTGTTTCCAAGTTTGAAGTCGTGTTATTATTTAAAATTCATACTTGTTTTTACTTCTTGTCTCTCTTGGATGATGGGTGTAGGTTATACCTAAGTCATAACATATCTTTTACAAAAAAATTATAGAGTTTATGATAATTATGAGAAACAAGACACAAACTCGTAATCTGAACATTTTATGAAATGATCTTTTTCCAACCATTCAAAATATTAAGAATTGAAATTGACATGTTTGGCCTTAAATTCTTCAATAATAATATTGGATTAATGGAATTGCAAATATCAAATGTTAACATTTTACAATCTCATGGTAGTAGGGATATTTGAGTGTGTTGAATTTATTTTTGCATTAAAAACAACAATTTCATCAAATAAAAAATTGCAATTTGAGCCAAGATTCTTATGATTTTGATGATGCCTAACTAAAAAAAGTCAAAATGTTTAGCTTTCTTCACATGTATATACAAACTTGCTAATATCCTCTACCCACATTGGATAGTGCATATCTTCTCTTAACACAATGAATCTAATATGATACCAATTGGATACAATACATGTGCAATTATACTAGGATAATAGTGCATCAAGTAGTGAAATTACATGAATGACATATTAGGCATGCATATTTAATTGTAATTGATATAGTTTTGATTATCAATTTCAACAAGCTTGGAATGGAATGTCTGGGATGGAACTTGTAATGTGGATTGAGGACGAAGACCACTTTGTAATCAAATGATACATTCTTATGAACTGAATTTAGTTTTTGATGTTAGAGTATGGTATTTTCACTGCGTTGTCACACTTTAACAAGTCAAAAATCACTCAATAATTGTCACACTTTAACAAGTCAAAAATCACTCAATAAAACTTCACTTTCATAATCAATCATCTAAATGAAATTCATACTACATAGGGATCTCGCTTGTAAACTTGTCGAGTTATTATTGTCTAGCTTCTATTCTTGATGTTATTAGAAAGTATCACTAGGCAAATATTGTCATATGTTTATAGTTTCAAAAGTTTAAAGGTTGAAATTTGCGAGGTGTGTTGTGGATAATTTTATATATATAACAATTGTGATATAGAGTTGGTTTATGATATACATTATTGAGATATTAATTTTAAAATTGATGTAATAACATTTTTCTTAATTTAGTATAAATCTTCAAATTAATATAATAACATTCTTTTTTAATTTAATTACATGTAATTACACTAATTTAATTAATTTAATTACATGTGTAGGCAATAATTTTGGTTTTTGTATACGTTGTGTAATATGTAAATTATTACACATCAACGAAAGTTGCTAGTTAGGCGCTATCATATGTCCAGGGCCTGTCCAAGATCACTAAAAGAATTCAATTAGTTTCCTCCAAAGTTTGACGGTCTTAACAGATTTCAAGTAATCCAAAAGTTTTGCGAGTGAGTTCATCCTCGCATACAAAGCTCGACTCCAACGCGCACGAAAGCTTGCTGAAAACGACGTGCGAATTTCAGATCTGACGCGACGCGCGCCAGAATATCCACGTGGTAACTTATCATTTGAAAGAACAAATTCAACCGTCAAAGGTTACACGTCAGCGTCGTCAAATCTAACCGCACCGGCAGGCGGAGCCTCGGGAGCAGGCTCGGCAAAGGGCTTTAAAAAATAAATAAATCCGAGAAACGTAGAAAATGTGATAATTACTTTTAATATTCCAAAGGCGTAAAGCCAGTCAAAGGTCCGTGGGGGAGCGCATTGACCCGGCAGATCGAAAAAGACAACTCCCCGTGGGGCCCACCGACGTGAAATTCCCGTCCCGCTCCACCGATATCTATTCCCGTATCTATCTCGACATGGGCGCCGTAAATATTTTCCCGGCATACGGGCGTACAGAGTAGCAGTAGGCATACGATTTCGGCGTAGCCGACATGACCGTGCAGGGAAACATTGTTGCGTTCACATGGTCAGATTTCAAACGGCCTTTTATTCTTTTTATGCTAAGTCCATTTCAAAAGTGGGTCTCCCTAAATAGCCATTATTTTTATTATTTAAATATTAAAGTGGGTCTCTCTTTTGCTTTTTGCTCACCTTTGCCTTTGATGAACGTTGTCAAATAAAGTTTGATTGATTGATATGTTTTAATATTCCCAATTTTTGGGGATTGGATGAGATGCCTTAGGGTAACTTTAGTTAACGTTCCCCTTTCCCTTGTTTTGCTTTTCCTAGGGGTTCGATCCTTTGACCTCTTAGCAAAGAGTGGGTAATTAGCTGGGGTCTAATTCTNGCACGAAAGCTTGCTGAAAACGACGTGCGAATTTCAGATCTGACGCGACGCGCGCCAGAATATCCACGTGGTAACTTATCATTTGAAAGAACAAATTCAACCGTCAAAGGTTACACGTCAGCGTCGTCAAATCTAACCGCACCGGCAGGCGGAGCCTCGGGAGCAGGCTCGGCAAAGGGCTTTAAAAAATAAATAAATCCGAGAAACGTAGAAAATGTGATAATTACTTTTAATATTCCAAAGGCGTAAAGCCAGTCAAAGGTCCGTGGGGGAGCGCATTGACCCGGCAGATCGAAAAAGACAACTCCCCGTGGGGCCCACCGACGTGAAATTCCCGTCCCGCTCCACCGATATCTATTCCCGTATCTATCTCGACATGGGCGCCGTAAATATTTTCCCGGCATACGGGCGTACAGAGTAGCAGTAGGCATACGATTTCGGCGTAGCCGACATGACCGTGCAGGGAAACATTGTTGCGTTCACATGGTCAGATTTCAAACGGCCTTTTATTCTTTTTATGCTAAGTCCATTTCAAAAGTGGGTCTCCCTAAATAGCCATTATTTTTATTATTTAAATATTAAAGTGGGTCTCTCTTTTGCTTTTTGCTCACCTTTGCCTTTGATGAACGTTGTCAAATAAAGTTTGATTGATTGATATGTTTTAATATTCCCAATTTTTGGGGATTGGATGAGATGCCTTAGGGTAACTTTAGTTAACGTTCCCCTTTCCCTTGTTTTGCTTTTCCTAGGGGTTCGATCCTTTGACCTCTTAGCAAAGAGTGGGTAATTAGCTGGGGTCTAATTCTAGGGGTTCGTGTATTCAAAGTTGGCAACGAATAAATTAGAAAAATTCACACACGAAACATCCCCTCGATCGTGCCTTGTTTAAGCGTGTGCTTTGTATTGTGTACTTGTTTTTCTATGGTGGTGAAAGAGCCCTCTTTGAATTTGTGTCTCCTTTCAACGGGGCAGGGATGCTAAGCAATTCTCGCTCAAGCATTTTAATTTATTTAAGTCTAT
This sequence comes from Picea sitchensis, assembly GCA_010110895.2. NCBI lineage: Eukaryota > Viridiplantae > Streptophyta > Pinopsida > Pinales > Pinaceae > Picea > Picea sitchensis. The sequence goes on from SNQJ01S0120132.1 coordinate 19,944, forward strand.
CCATTTTAGATAGACCTGTACTCTAATAATATTTCTTTACCACTATGTCTATCACATGACTTCGTAAGATGTGAATCTTCTCATCATAATTCGAGTGCACTTTCACAGTGGACTATATTAAGATTATAGTATTATTACCCAATTGTTATAGACCACTCTTCAGTATGAGTTGTTCGAAGTACATGTTTCTGGCACTCATTATGGTTTAACATAAGAGGAAATCACAGTGCCTAGTTAGTACATTTCAACTTAGGTGTAATGATAATGTTTTCTTCAACACATTTGCTAAAAGAGAGTACATCAACAAAGAATATGAATCATGATAGTATTTCCTTTTGTGGTCATAATGGAGCAGGGGTGAAGGTAAATATCATTGGGTGTAACTATGAAGTTGTGCTTTTTCAATAGCTTTGTTAGTCATATAAGGGTGGTTGTAATGTGACAATCTTACTACATGCATTGTAAATCAAAAGGTTGTTATACCACATTGAACATGGTCATACTTTCTATTGTTTGTTGATTGATGAGTGTGGCGCCACTGTATGCTTTGGAAACTTGTTTTATATATTGTAAGGGTAAAAAGGATGTGATCCAGGTGGATATTGGTGGTTGCCCACCTCTTCCACTGATTCAATAATTATTTATCTTCTTGCCTCAACAGTTCTCTATCTTCTTGGTAGTTTTTCTACGGTTTTCGGGTCCAAACTTTTGGGGCCATTTTGAGGCCCTAAATAGTGTTTTTTGGAGATTTTGAGGGCCAAGGGTTGCCATTGCATAATCTAGCCCCAGCCAAAAGTTGTAGTCCTCGGATAATTCTCTCCAACGAGCTATCGTGCATCCCAAATGGAGATTGTATGCAAAAGTTGCACCCCCGGGAAGTTGACGTATCAACTAACCACCTTGGGGCCCACCGTACTTTTGGTGTTTCATCTTCTAGGGTTAGGGCTTTTATGTTTAGGGTTTTTGCCTCTTTTTTTAGGCTTCATGATAAAAGGCCCTTTTCGATCTCTCTATAATCATCTTTTTGCGAATGAGCGTATCCAACATCTCTTTCTCTTCATAGATAAGCTACCACCATTCTTTCTAGTTTGTGTTCTATTGTATTTTGTTATTTTATTCATCAATAGAAGCTGGGTCTCACTGTATTTATGTGTTCTCTGCTATATTTTGGTTTGTATCTCATTTCGTTCTCAATATACTCTAGATCATGATGTTACTTTAGGTTGCACTCAATGACATTTAGCATCACCCATTGAGTAGCATTGGTGCATGAATGTCCAAGATTAGGAGTGTGTGATAGAGAACCACAACATAGGAAAGTGCAATAGAGGTAATTGTGTGATAAAAAAAATAAGCACGATAGATAGAGGCATGGGTGAAGAAGCATCAGTCAACAAGATGGCCATGCACATAGATGAAAAATGTGTGATAAACAATAAAGAAGTGCACAAAGTAAGTGGTAGCAAGACATGAGTTGAGTCATGAGTGCGATTGTGTGCAAAATTTTACGGAAGTGCATACAAATAAAACACAATGACGATCATGCATAATGAGCATGACAAAGAGTGTGCACATGTAAGGTATCTAGAGAGGTAGTGGGGGGGCCCAGAGGGCCCATAGTAATAATAGTGGAGGCCATTCAATGTAAGGTGGACTAGGTCCACTATATTATTAAATAAGGCCCACTATGGTAGTTAGATATAATAAATGTAAGGGGACTTCTTAGAAGATTGCTCCTCTAGAATGTTCTTAGGTGATGGTAGCACTATATAAAGGGTTTCAAGCAATGTAATAGGATATGAAGAGAATTATTATATTTGGAGCGGTAGCTCAATAGGAGGATGCCCCCTCGAAGAGGCAAGTGAACAGGAGAGGATCCCTTCCATAATAGGATCCATTGTACAGTGTTGCCCTACCTCAAGGGTTTTCTCTATTTCTTGTGTTCATGTTATGGTGAATGATTTATGGTTTATTCTTGGTTATTTCTGAAGTATATTTGCAGACCTGGTATAGGTACTTAACAATTGGTATTAGAGCACTTTCCTTGGCAGACATTGTGGGCAAATATTTTTTATTTTTGCAGATTTTTTTTCAGGGAAGAAAAAAGAGGGCCGTGACATTCCAGAAATTTTTGGTATATTTATGTGCAAAATTTGCAGAAACAGGTTGTAGATCTGAGTTTATCTCAAAGTAACACCCAAGTTAAAAAAAAAATCGTCTAAAACAGAGTCTGGGAAGTTAAGATATTGAAGTTTTAAAATGTGCAATTTTTTAGGGTTTTTTCTACGGACGAAGACGCGATTTTTTTTTTTTTTCTGTAGCAGCTGGAGGCCGAATTTGTCCAAACAAATTACAGATCTGAGTTCCTCTCACAATTTCACCCAATTTCAAAAACAAAATCAACTAAAACAGAGTTCGAGAAGTGAAACTATGAGCATTTTAAATTCAACAGTTTTTTAGGGTTTTTCCAGAAAAAAAAACGCGATTTTCTGTTGTAACTTATTGTTCTATTTTTTGGGTTTTTTCATAACATTTGCGGGACCGAAGAGTTTATAGGGTGCTCAGTTGGCTATTTCCTCTCAAACCCTTAAATAAATTCTACAGATTACTGAAGCATTCAAATCCCAATTGAATGATAGATTGGATGGCTTTGTAGATGGTCTCAATGATAGTTTTCGTAGTATTCAAGATTCATTGGATAGAATGCAAGAGAGATTTCTTATGGTGGACCTCAGGGATGAACATAATAAAGAAATATATGCTTGGTATGATTTTGAGGCCGATTGCGATGATTGGTATATGGATAGTTGTCATTTATGGGATGACAACCACTTCCATCTTTTATTTGACGACTCTACTCCACCTTCTGTAGAGCACATCAATGTGACACATCAAGAGCTATTTATCATTATCAGTGTCCAACCTGCATTATTTCTTTCAGATTCAACTTTGAACCTTTCCCACTATGTGGATGGATATTCTTATTTGGATCCACATGATAGGTGTCAGTATTGAGAGCATCATTTTCAGTTGGTTATTGCATGTCGATATCTTCTGTGTGGGGCTCACATGAGCAATTGGACATGGGACCCTGGTTTACAATGGTGGTTGGACTACTTCAGCATGGTGGCTTCCATTTCTCAATGGGACCCTGGTTCGATGTTATGGTCCACACTTATAAATGAGAACCTGATTCTCTAGTCTACTTCAACAATATGGTCCACGTGTATCCATGGGACCCTGGTATATGGTTGTACATCAAGCGTTGATGACAACGCTTTCATAATGGGGATGGAATGTAAGATATCTAGAGAGGTAGTGGGGGGGATCAGAGGGCCCATAGTGATAATAGTGGAGGTCATTCAATGTAAGGTGGACTAAGTCCACTATATTATTAAATAAGGCCCACTATAGTAGTTAGATATAATAAAGGAGTAGTTAGATATAATAAATGTAAGATGACTTCTTAGAAGGTTCTTCTTCTAGAAGATTCCTCCTCTAGAATGTTCTTAGGTGATGGTAGCACTATATAAAGGGGTTCAAGCAATGTAATAGGATATGAAGAGAATTATTGTATTTGGAGCAGTAACTCAATAGGAGGATGCCCCCTCGAAGAGGCAAGTGAACAGGAGAGGATCCCTTCCATAATAGGATTCATTGTACGGTGTTGCTCTATCTCAAGGGGTTTCTCTATTTCTTGTGTTCATGTTATGGTGAATGATTTATGGTTTATTCTTGGTTATTTCTGAAGTATATTTGCAGACCTGATATTGTATTTCTGAAGTTTTTTCCATGGACGACGACAATTTTTTTATTTATTTATGTAGAAGCTGGAGGCCAAATTTGCCCAAACAAATTCTAGATTTGAGTTCCTCTCACAATTTCACCCAATTTAAAAAACAAAATCAGCCGAAATGGAGTCCGGGAAGTGAAGTTATGAGCATTTTAAATTCAACAGTTTTTTAGGGTTTTTCCGAAAAAAACCGCGATTTTCTGTCGTAACTTATTGTTCTGTTTTTGGATTTTTTCGTGACGGCTGCAGGACTTAAGAGTTCATAGGGTGTTCATATGGATATTTCCTCTCAAACCCTCAGGAATTCTTGAAGCATTCAAATCTCAATTGTATGACACATTGGATGCTAGATTGCATGACCTTGTAGATGGCCTCAATGATAATTTGCGTAGTATTAAAGATTCATTGGATAGCATGTAGGATAGATTTCTTATGGCAGACATCAGGAATGAATATAATCAATAAACATATGCTTGGTATGATTTTGAAGCCGATTGTGATGATTGGTATATGGATAGTTGTCATTTCTGGGATGACAACCACTTTCATATTTTATTTGATGACTCTACTCCACCTTCTATAGAGAACATCAATGTCCCACATCAGGAGCTAGTTACCAGCGTCTAGCCTACATATTCTACAATGGTATTGTTCCTTCCATATTCATCTTTGATCATCTCCCACTATGTGGATGGANTGATAAAAAAAATAAGCACGATAGATAGAGGCATGGGTGAAGAAGCATCAGTCAACAAGATGGCCATGCACATAGATGAAAAATGTGTGATAAACAATAAAGAAGTGCACAAAGTAAGTGGTAGCAAGACATGAGTTGAGTCACGAGTGCGACTGTGTGCAAAATTTTACGGAAGTGCATACAAATAAAGCACAATGGCGATCATGCATAATGAGCATGACAAGGAGTGTGCACATGTAAGGTATTTAAAGAGGTAGTGGGGG
>SNQJ01S0120133.1:4708-17859 GCA_010110895.2 Picea sitchensis
ATATATATATATATATATATATATATATATATATAAATTAATTATTTTGATTCACATTAAAATAATTTTTTTATTATTAATATTTTTTAAACAAAATAAAAAATTACTTTAATTTATAGAAATTATACAAATACTTTTTTATTATTAATAATTTTAATAAAATTGATATAACTTTCACTTAGAAAGAATATTAAAATATTTTATTTTTTAAAACATTAAAAATCTTAACAATTTAGGGTCTCTTTTTATAAATAAAAGAGATTGAGGCCAACCTAAATACTGGTCCAACACTCTAAACCACTTTGTCATGTTAGTAACAAATTGTAGATTTGTACGTTGTTAGTAACATGTCAACTTTAAGTTTGCAACTTATTTTTAAGTGGGTACACTTGTTGAAAACCTTCATAATTAATAGGATTTTAATCAGATGTGGACAATATTTCATATGCTTTGAATATTTTTTTTCAGTAAAAATAAATAGATGATTTTGATTTTAATCATTAACTTTTTTGCATGAAAAAAAATGTTTGTTCGTCATTAAAAATGATGATTAGGGTGATTAACATAAGAATATCGAATTAGATTAATAACTACTTGGGTTAAAGCCCACTTTAATAATTGCTCATGTTTTTACTAGATGCATGGAGTGCTTATGCTTTACGTTTTTTATTGGATGTAGGACCGCTTCTGCTCTACGTTTTTTACTGGATGCATATGCATGGAGTGCTTATGCTTTACGTTTTTTATTGGATGCAGGACCGCTTCTGTTCTAGGATTTTTACTGGATGCATGGAGCACTTATGCATCAACTTCTTTATGGAACTATCTACTTCCCCTTCTATTAATGCATTCATTGTGAAACATCTATTCTTAGCAATCAATGTGTTAAGGAAAATACCCGAGATTAATACGCATTTAGTCACAGATGTGATTTGTGTGGACATGATTGATTTTTTGTAACAATAAATAAATGGTTGTTGTTGGTAAGGGATTCTATGTATTCCTCTTTGAAAACAAAGATGATAGAGATTTGATTTTTAGGAATGGCCCATACTTCATGGGAACCATAGGAATGTATCTAAATCAATGGACTCTAGACTTCATCTCTGAAAATGATATTCCCTCAGTTGTATCAATTTGGTTCAGGCTACCCTTTCTGCCTCTCCACTATTGGAATTATGAAACCATAAAAAATATTGGAAACACACTGGGAAGGTTTATCGATCGGGCCAAACCACGATACACACTGCAATCTTGTGCACATCTCTATGTAGAAGTAGATCTAGAAAAAGGATTTCCAGAAGAAATCCAATTGACCCTAGATGGGTGGTCATAAATTCAAACAGTAGACTATGAGTAGCTCCCTTTTAAATGCAAATCCTGCCATGAGTATGGACATTTCGCCAAAAATTGTCCTAAGGAAATACAGGAAAACCCTGAAAACAAAGCGTTGGATCAATGGCAGCTGACCAAAAGAAAGAAAGTGAAAAATAAATCATGAGTTCAACAATAGGAAAGGAAAAACAACACAAGGACCTCCTCGCTAAGCAAGGGGAAATTGCCGATACAAATCAATGATGAAGAAGAAAACAACAAAAATAGATATGCTCCTCTTGAAAACCTAGAGGTAGAAATGGTCAACTGAAAATAAAGCACAGAAGAAACTCAGAGTCAGTAAACCCCAGATCCATACCCTACTTCGCCTCTAGTAGAGCCTGATTCCCCTCAACTCTTGGACCCTCCCAGGAGGCTGAAATATAGGAGGAATCGGAGGAATAATTGGATATGGAACTCCTAAAGAGCACCATAACAATGAAAGAAGGAAGGAAAACCAATGAAAACAGAAGGGAAAAAGAAACAAATTGGGAAAAGGAACTAGGAACCCAACAAACATTGGAAGAAATCCTCAAAAAAGAAGGGAACAGTGGGAAATCCCCAACAACAAAAGGATAGTCTCATCCCATGAAAGGGGGCACAAAAACAAATGCTTGTAAATAATGAAGGTAGTCTCCTGGAATTGTAGAGGATTGGGACAAAGGGAAAAAAAAGAAGCAATGGGAAATTTAATAAAAAAAGAGAGACCCCATATCCTCCTAATTCAGGAGACTAAAATGCAGGGATCTGAAGCCTTGAGAGAAATGAAACAAATCTGGAAAACAAGAAGTGGAGAAACACTAAATGTTAGAGGAGTGTCAGGAGGGATTTGTACGGTATGGAGTAACCAAATATTCAGAAAAGAACAAAAGGTAGAATCAACACACTGGTCATTGGTGTATCTCAAGCACCTACAATAAGGTATCACTTATCTTATCTGTAATGTGTATATTCCTAATAATTACTAGGAAAAAATTGAATGATGGGAATCCTTAATGAAAATCAAAGAGATCAGAGCACAAAACAACTGCATTATAGCAGGAGACTTCAACACAACTTTGCACCAAGGGGGAAAAAAATTGGGGCTCTATAGTAAGGGACCCATTCAAGGAACACATGGAGGATCTGATATTAGAACTAGATTTGTTTGATGTTCAGCCTTCCAAAGGGAAATTCACTTGGGGCAATAAAATACTAGGGGTGGGACACATTGCTTCCAGACTCGATCATGTTCTCATCCATAGCTCTATCCTTCTTCTCATGCTCAACATTTCATCCCAAATTGTCCCTTGGGGAATATTAGATCATCGCCCAATAGCCCTCTCCTTCGACAAAGTATAAAACTTGGGACCCATTCCTTTCAAATTCAATCCTATTTGGATGGATTCCCTAGACTTCCTCCCCCTAATCTCCTCGGTCTAGTCAATATGGGTGGATGGAACCCCTGTGTATATTTGGGAGAAAAAACTCAAAAAGGATAAGCAAGCAATTAAGGATTGGGTCAAAGTCTATTCCCATAATAAAGGAGGAGAAATTGAAAGGTACAAAAAGAAGCCAGAATACACTCGGGAGGAAATGGATTCAAATACCATTTACAACAGACATTTAGTACAGGAAAAAGAGCACTTTCAAAATTATATGAGAGCACTTCACAATGAAGAAAAGGAGTGGAGACTCAAATCTAGAGCCTTGTGGCTTCAAGACGGGGAAAAAAATACCTATTTCTTTCATAAGTAGGCCAAAGAAAGACAACACAGAAACACAGTGGAGGAAATAAAAACAACCTCAGGAAGGAGAATCAATTCCTTTGAGGATATTAAAAAGGAATCTTCCTCCCATTTTAGAAAACTTTATACTCAGGAAGGTGTAGATAACAAAGAGCATAGCTTACAATTTATAGATCATATCCCAAAATTGATAAAGGAATAAGATAATCAAGAGTTGAACAAGGTGGTCACAGAGGCGAAAGTCAAAGTAGTCATTCACTATTTCAATCCTGACAAATCCCTTGGGTTGGATGACTTCACTTTACATTTTTATAGAATGTGTTGGGAAATAATAAAAAACAACCTCCTCCGTATGATAAAATATGTCCAAAAAACCTGCAAATTAGGAGGAGAAACCAACACCTCCTTTCTATCCTTGATTCCAAAGGATAAAAATTCCAACTCCTTCAACCACTTCTGCTCTATCTCTCTCTATAACGTCTCTTACAAAATCTTAGCAAAAATCATAGTGAACAAGTTAAAACATATGCTTCCATAGCTCGTTCTTCCCAATCAGGGGGTATTTGTGAAGAAAAGACAAATTTGGGAAAAATATCATCCTAGTGCAAGAGGAAATCCACACCAATGTCACTAACAAAGAAAAAGGGATAATAATCAAAATAGATATGAAAAATTCCTTTGACCAGGTAAAAAACGAGTTTCTCTATGAAGTCTTAAAGGGATTTGGTTTCAATCACTCCTTCATCTCGTGGATTGGGGCATGCATCTCATCCCCCTGGATAGATGCCCTAATAAATGGGTGCCCAACACCTTTCCTCCAAGCCACAATAGGACTACGGAAAGGTTTCTCACTCTCTCCAATGTTGTATGCTATTATGGAAGAAACGTTGAACAGAAGATTGGACCATGAAAGAGCTGTTGGAAACATCCTAGGGCTGAAAATAGCAAGGGGAGTTAGAAGAATAAATAATTCACATTTTGTTGATGACACTCTATTGCTAGGAGGATCCTCTCAAACAATGGCTAGAATATTCAATATGGTCCTCGAACAATATGAAGAAACTTTGAGGGTTGTCATCAACAAGCATAAAATCCAAATTTATGCTTGGAACATGAAAGAAAGTACAATGGTTAGAATTGAAAATGTTAGCGATCATTTTTGTCTTAGGCACAAAAGCACCCAGGTCTGTAGGTTGCACAGGAAGTGCCCAAGCGCAGCGGGGGAGAAACCTTTTTTTTCCGGTAGCAATTCAAGCGAGCGGGAAAAATATCGTTGGCAGCATCCAAGATCTATTTACAAAACATATAGACGATCATTGGGTTTTTGGAGCTACCGAGTTGCCCGAGGTTTAGCACTAGAGGGAGCACCAATAGTTAAAATCAGACTCGGGTCGTCCGATCAAATTGGGACAGGTTGTAGCCAGTCGACGTATCGGGGATCAGCGTTTTGGAAGTCAAGGAGTCGTCCTTTCATTGCAGTTGAAATCACCGATCGGCGAAACGCTGAAAGCGCCTTTGGCGTCGAGCCTATGGTCTTAGCCCCAGGTCTTATCAAGCGAGCCTGTGAAGGGGGGACAACCCCTTTTGTAATAGTGAAGCTACCCCGGTCGTTCATCTCAAGGACACGTGGCACGCATCCGCGCCATGTCAGCGTTCAGGAGTTTGAGCGGTAAGTGCTCCTTCCCTTTCGTATTTCGAAACCCTGAACCCCGAAATGCCGATAGCGCCCAGAATTGAGCCCGTGGTTTGGGCGCCTGGTCATAAAGGAACAAGCTTGGATGGGGGGTGCTAATGCTCAGCATTTGGACACTCAAGCCCCAAAGCGCCGTAACTAGTCTCGATCGTTCTTTTTGTGGGGAACGCGTGGCAACCGTTAGGCCCTCCCAGCATTTCGCCCATCGCAACTTTGAAAGAGAAAAGTCTTGTTCCTTTCACATCCGCGAAACCGAAAATGCCGACAACAATCTAGAAAGTAGGCGTAGGGTTGCGGCCCATGGTCATTCCAGAAAGTAGAAAGGGTTCTACAAAAGGGGGGCCAAAAGTGCCGAGTCGAGTCTCAGAAGGTGGACACTGTGTTTTTCTGAAGCTGGTTCGACGTAATCAAGAGCCCGGTACCCACTAGAATTGAATGAAGAAGAGAAGAGGGTGGGTGAAACCTCGCCTCACTCATTTATTGCAGAGTATGGATGTCCCAGCTAAAAGTCTACCCAAGATGGTCCTCTGTACTGGTTCTTTTCATAAAAGCCACCCCGAGTCTTCAACTCGCCAGGGGAGCCTACGCATGCTAAGTCAGTCTTTAAGGGCTTAGCTACCCCCTGGCACGAGCCATGAAGAATTAAGGTGGTGTGTGACAGAAGAATACGAGCCAGATTTGATCGAGGAGGCGCCATCCATTGAAGGTCTTGGGATGCCTCTGCTGGGCGAAATAGGGGAAAAGTATATGTAGGCATTTTTTTCCATTTTTGTAGGTATCGATGGTAGAGCAAAGCTCCCGATTGTAAAGTTTTAGCACAAACTCTAGTTCTCTGGTTACGCAGCTGTATATGAGATTTCTTGCTTTATGACAGACAATCTTTCTTACTTCATCTAATTTTCGTCTCATGCTAAGAGAGTTGATGAACGAATTATTCGTGCGGATCATTGCAATTATGTCATGATAAAGGATTTATTTATGCATTATTGTATTCTCTGGTTTTTTGTGTTTGAGCGCAAGAAGATCTTGTGTTTGGATGCCTTCCTCTACAGTCTATTAGAAACCTGATGTTTACTACATAGCTTCACATCTCCCTGATATAAGTCTTCCCCCTACTCACCCTTACTACACCTCACTGTCTAGAGTTCGTGCAAGACCTCACTTGCCCATGCATTCTTGGCCTAGTTTTGGAGTTAGAACCACACTGTCCGAGTTTACTTCCATTCGATCACTCCTTTTTATACCCATTACATACAATCATGACATAAAAATGATGGGCGTTGGGCTCTGCTCCTGCAAGCAATCCAAGAGTTACTTCCGACGCTAACATTTTTGGCGTCGTTGTTGGGGACGAAGTTGAAAATCTTCCCTAGGATTGAATGAAATTGAAGCTCTGATTCCGAAGGTGCATCGGGTATCAGATCCTTTAAAGATTGCTACTGTGCACCTGGCGACTCCATTGTGACGACTCTGCTGGGGAGAACCTGCTCTATTAATTGTGGCTTTCAGAGGCAGACACACACGGTCTCATCCACAACTGCCTCTAGCTACACCTGAAATTGATCTAGAGGTGGTTCTCAGAAAAGGAAAGGCCTCTGAAGAAGAAGCTACCACCACCGAACCAGGTAATCTTCCATCTCCTTCTATAAGAACTCCAGTTTCTCCTCCTCAGTTTCTTATTAGACCTCCTTCAGGGGTTTCCCGTTTCTTGAATTTTGGGAGTGTTCCTGCTGAGTTTTCCCCTCCCGATCTAGGACTGGAGGGATAAATCCTTGTCACTCCCCTCTCCTCTGAGGTTGTACCTTGGCGTAGGCCCAAGACTGTAGAAAATTTCCCCACTCCTATCTTTACTGCTCCGCCTCTTGTTACCTTTACTACTCCTGTGCAAAGAAGAGCACCTGTTGACTTGAGCTCACTAGCCTTATCCTTAAATCCCCTCTTGTTTCCCACTCCTCTTCAGGACTCATTCCCAGTAGCCCCTTTGTGAACTCCTTCTCCTTTGAGTTCTCCTCCACCTAATATCCCTATGGTAGGAGCAAATCCCCCCATGACCAGAATTGAGGTTATAATTGTTGCTAGGTATGCTCCTCTTGTCTTACCACAGGCTCTCAATGACCTCCCAATAGATGGATACCTTAAGCAGCTGCCCAAGTTTATAGGTGAGGGGGACATAACTGCAGAAGAGCACCTAGAAGCCTTTTACACTTTCACGGATGATAATGTTATCATGCACGCAGACGTATGGATGAGGGTTTTTGTCCATAGTCTTAAAGGAGAGGATAGGAAATGGTTTAAGGCCCTGCCTCTTGGATCTATTGATGGGATCGAAGATTTGGATAATGCCTTCTTGAGACAATGGGGAGATATAAAAGACTTCATGTATTACATGACAAAATTTGGTTCTTTGAAGAGAAAAGAAGGGGAGTCTATCTCCAACTTCTCCAAGAGATTCAATCAAATGTACCACAGAATCCCTGTTGAGATCAAACCCTCCGAAGCCTCGGCTAAGAACACTTACTCTAGTGCTTTCAATCATCATCTATACCTATTGATAAGGGAGAGAAGAGCTACTACGCTGTCCCACATGCAGGATGCATCCGTGGAGGTAGAATCTAACTTATTGGCTGTGAATCGACTCAGGAACGCCGATGATAGAAATATTTCCAAGAACAGGCCTGAAGCTTCCTCATCCAGTTTCACTCCCCTGCCCCATCAGACAGATGAGACAGCTAGAGCACTAAAATCACTTTCTGCCAGAATGGAGAGGTGGGAAGTAGAAGGGAAACCCATCTACAGAAATCCCCAAAATGCAAATGGTAGGGGTTTTAGGAAGCCTAATAACAATGTGCCACAGGTTTTTCCTAGGGAACAAAGGAGCAGGGACAGGGATGATCAGAGGATTCAAACCCCCCTCCAGAACAACCTAGTGGATCATGAGGAAAGACAGGAGATAGACGAGTTTGGCCCCGAAATCCACTGTATTGAAGAAGCTCCTCCTTTTCCCCATTTGACATAGTCTGCATATGAAGAATCCCTGATGAACATTCAGATCCATGAGTTGAGTAAAGGAGAAAAGGCCGGTCACACCTCTAATAGATACAACCTCAGGTCAAGAAAGAAATAAGGGGACTTTGACAGCTAAGACGAGACCCTCATAGCAGAAAGGCCTACTAAGTCTGTAACAACCACTACTAAAGAAAAGAAAGCTTAGAATGTTTCTCTGATGGTCAAAGAACCTGTCTTTGAGGTAAGGGAATATCCTAAGCCGATTTCCTCCTTTAATTTTGAGCACGAAATTAAAAAGATCAGAATTCATGTTCCCCTCTCAGAGTTGGTTAAAAATGAGGACTTCAAAAGATCCCTCTCCAAGTTGTTGCAATCTGAGTCCCCCCAGCCTCCCTCTGACTCAGTGAAACTTCAAGAGGAGAAACCAGCTGCCATCCTAGGTCCCATGGTAGAAGACAAAGATGATTCGTCCCCTCCCTTCTACACCTCCCTGAACATACTCGATAAAGTGTTGCATAATTTCCGCATGGATTCAGGGGCTTCCCATAACCTTATGCCCAAAATAGTAATGGAAGAATTGGGACTGGAGGTGACAAAAACTTACCATGATTTGTACTCTTTCGATTCAAGAAGAGTGCAATGTCTAGGAGTCATCAAAGACCTGGTGGTTTCTTTGTTTCAACTGCCCATGAAGAGCGTGGTCATGGATATTGTGATAGTTGACATTCCCCCCAAATTTGGCATGTTGTTGTCTAGATCTTGGATTAAAAAGCTTGGAGGAACATTGCAGATGGATCTCACGTATGCCACCATTCCAGTCTTTGGAGGGGAACAAAGGAGGTTATATAGAGAAGCTCAGTTGGCCTACATTTTTAGTGATGAAGCAAATCCCACCAATCACCCCATCTTTGCACTTGACACCGACCTGGGGTCTAGTTTATTGCAACTCATTGATGTTCCCGAAGACCCTTTCCAGGTCAGAAAGCAGCCCAGTCTTGATTATCCGATTCCCCCTCCAACCCCTTCCGTGTGGAAGATGTTCTTTGACGGAGCTTCTTCTAGCGAAGGTGTTGGTGCTGAGGTAGTTTTCATATCACCTTGGCAAGAGGCCATATCCCATTCATACAAGATGGAATTCGAAATCACCAACAATGTGGCAGAATATGAAGCCTTTGTTATGGGTATGAGGGCCACAAAGGAAATGGAAATTAAAGAAATAACAATATTTGGAGATGTTGAGTTGATCGTCCAACAAGTCAGAAATGTTTATCGTGCTAATAATCCCAGACTCAAGAATTACAGAAATTAGGTATGGGACCTGATTGACAATTTCTTCTTGGCCTTTAACATTTCTTTCATTCTGAGGGGGGAGAATACTTCAGCCGATTCTTTAGCTATTTCAGCTAGTTTGCTCAAAGATCCTCTGCCACCTAGGGCCAAGTATGACGTTGAAATAAGATATAGGCCCTCTGTACCAGACAACGTCAAGCATTGGAAGGTATTTGAAGATGACCTAGAAATCGAAAAATTTCTCCAATCTGTTGATGAATTTTCTGCGCTACACATTGATCGGGATCCCGACCCGGAAGGTAACCCTTGCCCTGAGGTGTTTTTAAATAAAATTGCTAATCACCAGATTATTCGGCTGCCCAACAATCACATTCCGAGAGGACTGGTCCCCTTGGAAATATTGTTCGATGGGAACGATGTGGCCGTAAAGGGTAAGGTTTCAAATGAATATGTTGATACAACCGAATGCGACATTGGCACACAGGAGGAGCCCAGGTTTGTCAAATTATCAAGTAGTTTGACCAGAGAACAGAAGGCCGAATATACTGAGTTGCTAAAAGAGTTCCCTGATGTGTTTGCATGGACATATGAAGATCTCAAGACTTATGACACATCTGTCATCGAGCACAAGATCCCACTAAAGGAAGAGGCTAAACCGTTCAGACAGAAGCTAAGGCAGATAAATCCCATGTTGCTTCCTATCATGGAGAAAGAAGTAAAGAAGTTGTTAGATGCTTATATCATCGTCCCCTTGAGATATTTTGAATGGGTGGCCAATTTGGTTCCGGTAAGAAAGAAAAGAGGAGAGATTAGGCTTTGTGTCAATTTCAGGAATCTGAACAGAAGCTCAAAGAAAGACAATTACCCCCTACCTAAGATAGAACACATACTGCAGAGGGTAACTGGTGCATCCAGGATATCTATGATTGATGGGTTTTCCGGCTATAATCAGATATCGGTCATGCCTGAGGACAGGGAGAAGACAACCTTCACCACTCCTTGGGGCACATTCATGTATGCCAAAATGCCATTTTGGGCTAATGAATGGAGGAGAAACATTTCAGCGAGCCATGGATATAGCCTTCATCGGAGAAAAAGACCAGTTTGTAGTGATCTACCTAGATGACATCACGGTCTTCTCCAGGTCTGATATGGAGCACCGCTGCCACTTAAGGAGAGTTTTCTCGAAGTGCCGGAGATTTGGTATTTCCCTAAATCCCAAGAAGTCCATGTTTTCTATGGAGGGGAAGTTATTAGGCCATATAGTATCAGCAGAGGGAGTGAATATTGATCCTAGTAGGGTAGAAGAAATTCAGAACCTGTCACTTCCCAGATCTAAGAAAGAGGTTCAGGACTTTTTGGGAAAAAATAATTTTCTAAGGAGGTTTGTCTCAAATTTTTCCAAGCTAGTGAAGCATATCATAGCCATGCTCAGGAAGGGAAATGAAGTGAAATGGACCGCTGAGCCCAGGGAATCTTTTGACCAGATAAAAAGGGTACAACTGAGGCACCTGTGCTGATTGGTCTAGATTATTCCAAGCCCTTCCTAGTTTTTTCTTTTGCTTCGTTCGATACGGTAGCAGCGGTGTTATTGCAGAAAAATGAGGAAGGGCGAGAGCAACCCATTGCCTTCTTTAGGAGGGCGTTAAGAGACGCAGAGAGAAGGTATGAAATCATGGAGAAACAAGCCTATGCCTTAGTGAAGGCTCTCAAATCTTTCAGAGTTTACGTCTTGCATTCAAAGGTAACTGCATGCGTCACTTCAACTTCTGTGAAGGACATCCTTGTGCATCCCGATGTAGATTGGTGAAGAGGCAGATGGATCACTAAAATCCTAGAGTTTGACTTAGAGATAAATCCCACCAAGTTGGTTAAGGGGAAAGGTTTAGCCAAGCTACTGGCTGAATCCAAATGTGAAGCCTTGGGAGTTAGTTTCATCAACACTCGCTCAGGAAATCAGCAGGCTGAGCTGCCCAGCCAACTCTCTCAAGATGGCTTATCGTTGGCAGACTGCGCCTAGTATCGTGACATTCTATACTTCATGCAGGAGTTAAATCCCCCCGATGGAATGGGTAAAAGCAAAGCGAGATCTTTAAAGCTCAAGGCAGTCATATATTGCCTCATTGACCAAGTCTTGTACTGGAAAGACCCTCTAGGGGTATTTCTGAGATGCCTAGACCCGCAAGAGGCCCAGAAGGTTATTTTTTATTTTCACAACGGCCTTTGTGGAGGTCATCATTTATGGAAGACCACAGCTCACAAGATACTCCGAGCTGGGTATTACTGGCCCACTTTATTCTCGGATGTCTACCGAGAAATTAGAGCTTGCATCAAGTGCCAAAGGTTCTTAGGAAAACAACAGCTCAAACCGCTGCCATTGAAGCCTATAGTATCTTCAACACCTTTTTAGCAGTGGGGGTTGGAATTCATTGGAGAAATTCATCCTCCCTCAAGTGGTCAACACAGATGGATCCTAACTACAATGGATTATTTCACCAAGTGGATAGAAGTTGTCCCCACTAGAAGCGTATCACACAAAGTAATTATCAGCTTCCTGGAGGATATCATAGCCAGATTTGGCTGTCCCAGCAGGATCGTCACTAATAATGTTTCTTCTTTCAAGTCTGAGCCTCTAATTAAGTTCTGTGAGAAGTTCCAGATCTCACTAATTCACTCCACCCCCTACTATCCCCAGGGCAATGGTTTAGCAGAGTCCTCCAACAAAAGCCTAATAAGGATCATCAAAAGACTATTGAAAGACAACAAAAGGGCCTAGGATTCAAAGTTGAAGTTTTCTCTGTGGGCTGATCATGTGACAACGAAGAAATCTCTGGGCACTTCGCCTTTTCAGCTAGTCTACGGAGCAGAGACAGTTTTTCCTACTCAGCTCGCCTTACCTGTGGCAAAATTATTTCAAGACTATGAGGGAGAAATAGATCATATGATCAGAAGGATTCATCATATAGTAGAATTGCAACAGATCAGAGAACAGGTGAGGACCGCAACTCATACTCACCAGGAAAATATCAAACAAGCTTTCGACAGGAAGGTTCGGAAGAAAGAGTTCGAGATCGGGGACTTGGTACTTAAGTGGGACGCCCCCAGGAAGGATAAAGGCAAACACAACAAGTTTGACACCCTTTGGATTGGCCCCTTCAAGATCTCTGAGGTTTTCTCCAACAACACGTATGGGTTGCAATATCTGGAGGGTGAAGAGGTTTTCAGCAGCCCAGTGAATGGGCATTTTCTGAAGAAATTTTTTATTTGAGCCTCAGACGACTCCCTTGTTTGTAAATATTGTCTTTAGTTCTTTGTTTACTTTCCTTTTGTGTGTTTTCGTCTTAACAAGTGACTCCATAGCCCAATAGCAAGGCACTGAAGCTACAAAAGGAGTTCTTAGAGCATCAGAGGGACGACTCTATCCCCCATGGAGCCTAATGTTAGTGATCATTTTTGTCTTAGGCACAAAATCACCTAGGTCTGCAGGTTGCACAAGAAGCGCCCAAGCATAGCATGGGAGAAACCTTTTTTTTCGGTAACACGTCAAGTGAGCGGGAAAAATATCGTTGGCAGCATCCAAGATCTATTTACAAAACAGATAGACGATCATCGGGTTTTCAGAGCTACCGAGTTGCCCGAGGTTTAGCGCTAGACGGAACACCAATAGTTCAAATCAAACTCGGGTCATCCAATCAAATTGGGACAGGTGGTAGCCAGTCAACGTATCGGGGATCGGCGTTTCGGAAGTCAAGGAGTCGTCTGTTCATTGCAGTTGAAATCGTCGATCGGTGAAACGTCAAAAGCGCCTTTGGTACCGAGCCTACGGTCTTAGCCCCAGGTCTTATCAAGCGAGCGTGTGAAGGGGCGACAGCCCCTTTTGTAATAGCGAAGCTACCCTAGCCGTTCATCTCAAGGACTTGCGGCACGCATCCGTGCCATGTCGGCGTTTGGGAGTTTGAGCGGCAAGCGCTCCTTGCCTTTTGTATTTCGAAACCCAAAATCCTGAAATGTCGATAGCGCCCAAAATCGGGCCCATGGTTTTGGCGCCTGGTCATAATGGA
>SNQJ01S0120136.1:0-24823 GCA_010110895.2 Picea sitchensis
GGTGATGGTTGTACTTTCTTGTCCCATTATCCTCGTGAAAAGCCATGCAATTTCTCAGAAAGGGTTTTTGAATGCACTAAACTGTAATCTGGTGATGTCCTCGGGGATGGTCGTTGGGTCCTCTAAGAATTATGGTAAGAGGTCCAATCCATTATCATGCTTCTTTTAGAACTCCCTCCAATCCTCTCCCTTGAAAGTAAGCATTGGCTCGGGAAGCCTTAACATTTTTCGAAATACTTGAGGCAATAGGGAGACTCGGGAATGGTCCCACAAATGGATAATTTGTTGGTTCAGAATATAATTTTCGTTGCACCAGGTGACCAACTCCTGACAGTAAAAAACTTCGGGGACACAACTTGCTCACACAATTCCAGACGTCTAGATAACTTCCTTCTATGCAGAAGGGGATGAGTAGTAGTAATAAGCTCTGGACCACTGAAAACTATGGTCCTCGCGCCCAAAAATATTCAACGTATCTCCACAGAAATGTTGTTGAGTTGCAACCATAAGGTGATGAGAATGTTCCTTTTCTCCTGATAGTATTTAAAATGAACGCGTGAGGATGATAATATAATCTCTCGTAAATCTTGGTTTAATGCGTTTTAATGGAAGATGTCCTCGACCTTTTCACTTATTAATGCCAATATTTTTGAGTCTGTGTGGTGAGTTTTCACTAATAAAAGCATGATTAATGTGCATTGGGAAGGGTGTGAAGGTGACGGGGATGGACGGGAGTGAAAAATGCTTTGAAACTTTTGTGAATCTGGGAGTCCGGGAACCCACGAATCTATGACAATAGGAGGTGAAGAATCGACTAAGTATGGAAAGGCGGGGCATAGTGCCTTAAAAAAACTAAAATAACCAACAATTTTTCCCAATTAAAGATCCACACAAAAAAAATTTCAGATCCCATAATATTCACCTCTGCCAATTCAATAATAGGGAGGTTGATTTGGTAGATCGAACTATTGGTCAATTCAGGCGACTGGGGTGCATCTGGGGTGCATGTGAGAAAAACTAATGCTTTGATGAAGATTTGTTTTTATTGCAACCTGTGACAATAATTGTGTCCTGATAGTATTTAAAATGAATGTTGGAGGATGATAATATAATCTCCCGTAAATCTTGGTTTAATGCGTTTTAATGGGAGATGTCCTCAATATTTTCGCTTATTAATGCCAATATTTTTGAACCTGTGTGGTGAGTTGTCACTAATAAAAGCATAGTTAATGTGCATTGGGAAGGGTGCGAAGGTGGTGGGGATGGACATGAGCGATGAATGCTTTGAAACTTTTGTGAGCTCGGGAGTCTGTGAACCCGCGAATCTTTGACAAACAGGAGGTGAAGAATCGACTAAGTGTGGAAAGGCGGGGAAGTCATACAGACTTAGACAGACTCATCGTAGGTAGAGTGAATCTTGTGAGTTCAAGGAGTCTGGGGTCAAATTGTAGATCACGAAAGTTTTGGGTGCAAGATGTATATCACGGAACACGGGGCATGAGAGTTCGATAGCGCCAACCCGTGAACTCGTGGTCATAAAATTGGCTAAGTATGGAAAGGAACGTCGGTCAGTTAGACTCGTGATGTGAGGATATAGATGGAGATGAGGATATGTCAATCCACCAACCCGGGAACCCACGATCATAGAAATGCGACTAAGTATAGAACCAGAAAGGGATAATAGAGGGGAAGAGGAAAAGGGAAAAACAGGTAAGTGTAGAAGAGGGAAAAGAAAGGGAGAAAAGAACTTTATCCCTCACACAACAACACTTAGTCGGATAATTATCAAGCAATAGAAACACATTAACTATGGGAAAAACATTCTCAGCTATGGGATATACTTGGAGCTCGACAAAGTCATGTTCAAGTTTAAAGAGAATTTGTTTATGTTTATTTCAATATTATTCATATTATTTTATTTTAATAGTATTTTTGTGGCCCAAATGTAAACCATGTTCCAATTTGAAGGGTGTTTTCGGCTCACAAATTTTGCTCAAACCCATAAGCAATAGACAAAAATATATGACTTAACATTTTTATATGCAAGCATATTCTCAAATATGAAAAGATGTAATATATGCACAATATTAAAGTGGGACATGACGTCAACACCTTTGTAGATAACAATGGGCTAGCATAATGTTGCATTCTTACCGTGATAATGCCTTAAAATAACTAAAATAACCAACAATTTTTGCCAATTCAAGATCCACACAAAAAAATTTCAGATCCCATAATATTCACCTCTGCCAATTCGATAATAGGGAGGTTGACTTGGTAGATCAAACTATCGATCAATTCAGGCGACTGGGGTGCACCTAGGGTACCTGCAAGAAAATCTAATGCTTTGATGAATATTTGTTTGTATTGCAACCTGTGATAGTAATTGCGTCCTATAAATCTTGGTTTAATGCATTTTAATGGGAGATGTCCTTGACCTTTTAGCTTATTAATTCCAATATTTTTGAAACTATGTGGTGAGTTGTCACTAGTAAAATCATAATTAATGTGCATTGGGAACGCTGTGAAGGTGGCGGGGATGGACGAGAGCGAAAAATGCTTTGAAACTTTTGTGAACCCGGGAGTTCGTGAATCTGTTACAACATGAGGTGAAGAATCGACTAAGTATGGAAAGGCGGGGTGGTCAGACGAACTCATCCTAGGTAGAGTGAGGCTTGCGAGTTCGAGGAGTCTAGGGTCGAATTGTAGATCATAGAAGTTTTGGGTGCAATATGTATATCACGAAACACGTGGCATGAGAATTCGATAGCGTCAACCCGAGAACCCGCAGTCATAAAATTGGCTAAGTATGGAAAGGAACGACGGTCGGTCAGACCCGTGATGTGAGGATATAGATGGAGATGAGGATCTGTCAGTCCGCCACCCCGAGAACCCGCGATCATAGAAATGTGATTAAGTATAGAATCAAAAAGGGATAATAGATGGGAAGAAGAAAAGGGAAAAACGAGTAAGTATAGAAGAGGGAAAAGAAAGGGAGAAAACAACTTTATGCCTCACACAACAACACTTAGTTTGATAATTATCAAGCGATASAAACACATTAACTATGGGAAAAACATTCTCAGCTATGAAATATACTTGGAGCTCGACAAACTCTGGTTCAAGTTTAAAGAGATTTTGTTTATATTTATTTCAATATTATTCATATTATTTTATTTTAATAGTATTTTTGTGGCCCAAATGTAAACCATGTTCCAATTTGAAGGGTCTTTTCGGCTCGCAAAATTTGCTCAAACCCATAAGCAATAGACAAAATATATGACTTAACATTTTTATATGCAAGCATATTCTCAAATATGACAAGCTGTAATATATGCACAATATTAAATAGGGACATGACGTCAACACCTTTGTAGATAACAGTTGGCTAGCATAATGTTGCATTCTTATTGTGAGAATGATTTAAAAAAACTAAAATAACCAACAATTTTTGCGCCAATTCAAGATCCACACAAAAAAATTAGGATGTTGGGAAAGACCCTGAAGGTGAGGGATGGGTGAGAACAAAAATGCTTTGAAACTTTTATGAACGGAATTAGTGAGCATGTAATTTGTGACGAGGTGAAAGATACGACTAATTATGATAAGGCAAGAGGCGGTCAGACGGACTCATCCCATGAGTAGAGTGGGAAACTGCGGTTCGAGAAATGGGGTTGGTGTAGAGTATAAAAGTTTTGGGTGCAAGATGTATATCCACGGAACATGGGGCATGAGAGTTCGATAAGGCCAACCGGGAACCGATGGTCATAAAATTGTCTAAGTATGGAAAGAGCGGCGGTCGGTCGGACTTGTGATGTGAGGATATAGATGGAGATGAGGATCTGTCGGTCCGTCAACCACGAGGAACCAGCGATCATAGAAATGTGACTAAGTATAGAACCATAAAGGGATAATATAGGGGAAGAAGAAAATGGAAAACATGTAAGTATAGAAGAGGAACAAGAAGGAGAAAAGAACTATACCCCTCACACAACAACACTTAGTTTATTAATTATCAAACAATAGAAACACAACCATGGGAAAAACATTCTTAGCTTTGAAATATATACTTGAATGCGGCAAACTCTTGTTCAAGTTTAAAGGGATTTTATTTTATTTCCAATATTATTCATATTATTTTATTTTAATATGAGTATTTTGTGGCCCAAATATAAACCATGTTCCAATTTGGAGGGTGTTTTAGGCTCGCAAATTTTGCTCAAACCCATAAGAAATAGACAAAATATATGACTTAACATTCTTATATATGCAAGCATATTCTCAAATATGACAAGATTTAATATATGTACAATATTAAATAGGGACATGGCGTCAACACCTTTGTAGCCAGATAATGTAATAGTGGGCTTGCACAATGTTGCATTCTTACTGTTATAATGCCTTTTAAAAACTAAAATAACCAACAATTTTCCCAATTCAAGATCCACAAAAAATAAAATAGATCCCATAATATTGACCTACTATCAAATTAATAGGGAGGTTAGTTGGTAGATCCAACTATCGATTGGATTGTGGGCACCTAGGGTGCTTGTGAGAAAAGCCAATGCTTTGATGAAGATTTACTTGTGTTTACTGCAACTTTGTCCACCCGATGATAATTAGTTTTATACATTGTTTAATGTGTTGAAGCATTATTTTAAGTATTAAACTTCTTGCACGGATTATTCATTGAATGGATTGTTGTTTCCCTTAGTTTTTACCTCTATTATTTCACATGTCTATCATTAGTATGTAACAATAAACCCAAGGAAGAGCAGATCATCTTATCATCTTGCCAATCTCACCATAATGTTGTCTTCGTGAATAACCCTCTAAGTGATCAACAAATTGAAAAGAACAAACATTCCAAACTTTTGGCTAGACTCTTCCCTTTAGTAATGGGGGTATACTAGGACCAAAAACAACTATGAAGTTGTTTACATATCTCTACAGGCAGTTCAATCAAGCAATAGAGAAAGTGTGTCATACCTATAGTTTCGAAGAAAGATGTGTTTGTGTAATAGAAGCATCGAAAATATAAAGAGAAATCAATGGAGGGTTTTTGAAATAAAGTTATTGTACTGCTGATTTGAGCGTAAGTATAACAATGGTGAACTTGAAATTTAATTTTGTGGGATTGATAACATATTTCCATTTGACTTGGTATACATATCCTTTTTTTCAAATATTTCAAAAATTTGTAGTTTCATTAATCCAAACCAAAACTGGTTAAATGGAAGTACACATTACATTTGCTCCACAGACTGCATTAAAAGTGACGGTCACAGCCTGTCTTTAAGGATCTATAGAAAATCACTAAGATCTTGAAGATCTATTATCCTCATAATTCACAAAAACTAGGCCCACTTAAGACGAACTACAACACCAAAGCACATGATCAAAGGTATGGAAAACACAACACATGAAAAAATCGTGAGGAGTGGGCATTGTATCCTTCTATATGAAACTTCCCAAATGGGCACCAACAAATTCGTTGATTGCTATATTAGTATGAACCAAGATCACTATGAAAATTTTCTTATGACATTACTATGAACCAAGAACATTGTTGACACGACAATGTTCTAACATTACTAGTTATGGAAAAAACTGTCCGCGTTTAACTTAATGGACCTTGAACAATGCAAAATTTGCAACATTATTGAAAATGCCCGACAGAGATCTGTTCAGAAGAGAAAGCCATTTTGAAATCTCAATCGATGGACCTGATTTATTCACAATTGGTTACTTTGTATGAGGTTTTTCCTCATGCTTTTCATTTCTGGACTCAACAATCTTATGTGATTCCAGTTCACTTTACCATGGTAGTGGAAAAATTTACTCATATCTTGATTGGGTAACATGGATAGAAACATATCATATTGTTTTGTTTCTTGTCAACACATGATATGTAATTTTTTTTTTAGGTTCAACCGATATGCAATATGGCATTGTCCTCATTAAAGTAAATTTGCTATGAAGCGTGAAGTCACATAGCATGTAGACAGTCTTTGCCTTTTTTCTACAGGTATATTTCATATGGAAATTTTGTCCTTGGAAAAAGAACATCTTGTAATAGGGATTGTCTAAAGCATGCGGTATATAATTGTGTTGTTTAGGGTTCAAATGATAGCGTTGACACAATGACTATATGTGTAAGGGCATTTTGTAACACATAAATGGAGCAATCAATTGTGCCATCATTTATGAACAGAGAGAAACAGAAAATTGAAATTGGCACATACAGGATCGAAGGAGGTCAAGTAGGCATTTGCTGCAACCAAATGCCCTCAACCTGCCACATGAACATAGTAGTTAATATATTGAACAATATAATATATATGTGTACAACAAAAATGTTTCATGGATTGAAGGCATTTTTTGTGTAAATGGTTGTTGGAGGTGTATATGTATATGTACAAAAATTGTGGAGCTAGTTAGTTTCTTTAGATATTGTACTATGTATGTTCACAATTTTGTTACAAATGTTGATTGGGTTGTGTGAAAGATCCTTTCTTTAACATCCTTCTTCTTTCTTAGATTCTATTTTTGAACAACATAATTGGAAATTGCCCTTTATGGAATTGTTGTTCCATTGAGGAAAAAAAATGTGCATAGGTGTCAAACAATTGTAGCTACACCATGGAATATTTTAATAGTTATCTAAGATGTCTGATATATGAGCATGTAAAACAAAGGGGGAAAAAAAAAGGGTATGAAACAATATCATTTCTTTGTCGTTGTCCAAGTTTCCATCTTTTATATGGAGAATATGTTGTGAGCCAATGTTTCTTGCAAATCTGAAAGCTGCACCATTGGTTCCAATTGGGTAAATGACATTGTTCTTTGTAAATTGGTTGATTGTTGTGTCCAGTACGAAATGATATTTTGAGAAAACGTGGGAATTTTTTTGACAACACTTGTTTCATTGAGCAATATAATTTGATCACAATCACCACCGTCATGTATATTGTTTTAGGTAATATATTGAAATTTGTAATGGATATCCCACTACGCGACAAGATCTTCTTGTATGTTTCTAGACAGTTGTTGTAGGGATAGTTAGTGTAAGCCATCATGGCTTAGTTATTACGTCGTAATGCGCACGCTATGCATCTACTTTGTTAAGCCTTGTCTAAGTGGAGTTGCTATACTGCAGTTGTGTTGAGGAATATATATAAAATAATCTTACTCAAGCATTTTTAGATCTTGCTTGGCTAAGGAAAGATAGTGAAATATCACCTATGTTTATAGCCTCAAAATTTGTTTCCTAATCCACAAGTATTGATTACAAAGGGCTTAGGATGATTTTTATAATAAAGATTGTTGTAAATTCAATATCTTTATGTAATTTTCTGAATATATGAGATGCTAAAATATAAATGTGGAGTCAAAATCAAAAATACCAAGTCACAATTTAAAACAGATGAGAATAGAATATAGCAATGTCATTTCATTCCAATAGATCAAAATAATGGTTCTCTTTACAAAAAATCCTTGAGGAAGTTTGGACCAAAATCAAACTTATAAATCCCTGATGAAAAACCATACAAAGGACTTACGATGAAAGTTAAGCGAACTTTAAAAGGCTGGATCAACATACATGATTGTTGCTCACTTTCGACTCACGCACAATAGCATTTCTCAGTCATGAAATTTAATTCATAAACAAGAAAGTCTACACATACTATCAGATGAATCAACTGCGTCGAAAAACAAATTAATGCGGAGTGATGTAATTTGACCTTGAATCTTGTTGTCTACAATAGGACCATCTTTGTCATAAAGAGAATTAGGCTTTTCAATGAATGAAAATTGAACTATCTTAATAAAACTCAAGAGTAGACCTTGGTATGCTTTCTCCTTCTATTCTCCCTTGTTTCTTCAGCTATATCTTTTTGCCTTTAAGCAGTCAAAATTAGTTGAAGTAGTTAAACACCTCTTTTAGTTAGTTAACTAAAGCTCAACTAACTTTTTAGTTAGGAAAATTAATATAATAATAATAAGGGTCTTTAATAAATAATGGCTTAGTAGGTGGGACCCCTTGTGACTCCCTTTGGTTTCTTAACAAAAAATAAACAAAACAAGTCAAAATCAATCAAGCCACATTCCTCCTTGTGGATCCCATCATCATTCTCATAATTTGAAAATTAATATCAATGATATTTTAAACCATATCAAAAATATAATATCCAAAATATCAAAATAGTATGTTGTCCAAAACTTCCAGCAGTCAATACATTCTCAACAATCAATAAATAAATACTCAAAACCATATTTGCCACTTTGGGAGAAAATATTCCCTTTGTTTCTACTATATCCCTTTGATTTATATGAATTATCCTTAGGCTACATTGTGAACTGCTAGGTTTTGATCTCCTTGATAACATGAGAGCAATCATCTCTCAATAGCATGTGAGATGAAATGGATTTGTGAAATCACTTGAGGGAGAGGAGGGGTAGGCATCAACTTTTCCTTTATCATGTGCGTGGTGGGATTCGGTTTTGAGCCTCTTGCTAGCGATGGGAATCTTGTCACCAGGTGAATGGGAAACTTGGACAATTGGGTTATTGATGGAGGAGGGCTTGGTGGGAACAAATTGGGCCAGCCATGATGTTGGAGGCGTTGGATGAACAATCTCTTTCCATCCATAATTTTCAGGGGACTTGGGGTTGTAATGAGACATGAGGGGAAGCGGGATACAGGGGACATCTTTGAGGTTGAAAGAGAGGCCTCTCTTGGCTAGGTTGGACTACCCCTTGTCAAATCTAGTTGAAAAATCCATCTTGAAAAAAGTTGGCCTAACTCTTGTGAGTAAGCATCAAAATGTCTGAAAATCACAGCCCTTTTAGGCCCTTTGTTCCAGTTTCCTTTTCCCCTATTATTTCGACCATGGCTTCCCTCATTGAAGAAGCTCATTCTTGTATGCAATGTTTATTAGCAACTAATTTCTTAAACAAACCATACATGACATCTCTTAAATATGAAACAAAGTTTGTGTCAACAATCACATCGGAGACTCACATACTGGTAATCCATAAAAATGGTTTAATACTTGTCAATGAGCAAAGGGGTGAATAAGGGTTATGGGATGTAAATTGTATTGAGCGAAAATTTATAAAATGAAAGGGGTAGATCATGATTACTTCTAAACAAATCATCAAACAATCAGCGTATTGTAATGACAAACATATCAGCTCATCTACGTGTCATCCTCCAATTTCCTGAGGTTTTAATTATAATTTAATTTTAAGAGCAGAGCGTGCAAAGTGAATCTAGGAATGTGAGGGGATTCATAATATGCGAAAAAGTGAGAGAATATGGCGGGAAGTTAATGTATACTGTTCATAAAACAAATTAAGTAATCAATATTCATAATTATGTATAAGAAATCAATCCAAAGAAATACCAACACCACACAAACAATTACTATGTATCAAATTGTTCATTGTTACAACATTTAAATTCCCGAATTTCTTAATTCTATAACTTGATGCATTGCAATCCTCATAATCAGAAACAAACTTTTCCATTTCAACAGTCTTGTTAAGAAAACACTGGTCTTTTATCTCTTTCCTTTCCTTTTAAAATTTAAAGAAAACACACACAACAATATGCTCCAACCTCTATCCCATAATGCATCAATATAACACACATCCAACGTACCAATTTACAATTGGGCCTAATTAAATTATACCCAGGTCCCTTTTCAAATACAAACATAATTGCAAAATATGCCCGATTACACACAATATTCATCATATCAACCAATAATACTTTGCAACAAAACCACAGTCAACAAAAACCCATGCCTTATCACTTTTGATATAACCATTAATAATCACGTACAATGATTCAATAATAGATGCACATTGAACATAATGAAATACACATAGCCACCATTTCCATAATTAGCTATAGCCCTAATCGGGCCTATCAAAACACACAGGTGTTTCAATTTTCAATCAAGACCACGTAAAACCTGATCAGATGAAATCACAATGAAATAGAACCAACCCTCAACTATATATAATTGCTCATTCCCAATTTTAACTCTCCAACCAGACAATCATAGAAAGACGAGCTAGGGACTCGACGAAAACCTCCATAACCATTCCACAGATAAACCAATATTTGACAGCGGAAGATGCTTGGAAGGAGCAAGAATAGTTGGATATTAAAATTGGTCTTTGTCGAAAACAAATACAAGGTGACAATCAAGAGCCTATGTCGAAAACAAATTCAGTGAGACAATCAAGAGCATGCTCATCTTTTAACAATAGCACATAGAACTGGAGGTCTTTAGAGACTTATCAACCACAGGCAAAAATACCCTTTGAAACAGACACAACAATAAACCACAGAGTCTTCTTATTACTCCCATTCTGGGCAATGGAACCAATAGTTAGCCATCGAGGAAAGCAACGATGTGTAGGGTAGAAAAATCCAGTGCACATAGTGCATTTTACGCTTACAGAGGAGAGGCAAGTTAACTGAACAATGACAATCATTCAAACACCACATAGAGATATAAACTCTATGTCCATTTTCTTAAGAGCTGAACCACCTCACAGTAATATTAGTGAGGATGCATAATGCCGAGGTATAACTTATATCACCCCACAACCATACAACATATATTAACGTTATGGCCACCCTAAGACTGGATCTTGGGATACTTTGGTGAAAGGGCAATGAGAATGAGCCCACGACCATGACTCTGGGTTGAAGAAATTACATAGCAACCGAGTGACAATCTAAATGCGACTAGATAGGGTTACACTCATGACTGTGAGGGAACAACCGACGACAATACACAAAACGAAACTATCCACCATTAATATAGAGCGATATATACCACATTCACCTATTATCCACAGAGACCCACCACGATATTAAACTGACAGAGCAACCAACTAATGCACAACTTAAACAAAACCCAATTCTTTTGCTTGCAATTCAAAACATTTACAGTCATCACAGAGAGAATTATCACATATTTACACAGTTGAAATTCTCAGGAACACACAAACCCAAGCATTACTGAGCCATTATTTGTTCATACACAAAACATAATTCATGGATGGAGTGAAAAAGAACCATACATGTAACAAGAGATTAAAAGGGTGAGTTGGCCGAGCCTTCTTCTTTCCAAGAGCCTGAAATGCAGAACTTCACAACTAACATGCCGAAAATGCAACAAGGAACAATGCTAGGGTGACAACCGATGGGAGGAGTATGGAGTGACGTGCATTTACTACATGTCGCTTCCATCTCCTATCCTATTCAATTCGAAGTACAAGACAACCAAACATTCACCAATTCATTAAACCATGTATTCAATGCCCAAACAATTGAAATTTGCGACGATATCCCTTGCCCAATGCGCCACCCACTAACATTTAACCTTTGCCATCATTCTATGTTATAACACATATTGCAATGTTATATGCGCCCAAATCAAATCAAATGAAAATCGCATAGCCACTAACCAACCATGGCATAATAGTTAGGATTAATACTAACATCGCTTAATTTTTCCATTTGCATATAACCCTTAACATAACTCAACATAACTTCTTTTCCCTTAAGGTTTTTTTCATAGGTTTCCTTTCTTTGTTCTAATTATGTTATCACTAACATATCTCTTGTATATTTGTGGCTAGGTAGTCGATCACAATGATTAGTGATATGATTAAATCATAGCAACTGTAAATACATACCCAACATAAAAAATAATGCCTTGAATTGTAGAAACATCCCATAAAATGCATCATCCACCTGTTACTATGTCAAAAATGAAACCCAAATTGCATTGTCAACCATGTAGGACTGTGTAAGTAACCTCTAAACATTAGCAAAAAATGTGTGATATGTCTATCTTTGCGCCTCTAGTCTACAAGGGGGTCCCACCTACTAGTATTATATTATTAACATAGATAAATAATAGGGCCTTCACAATACTTTGTTGGTGGAATTCATCGTTTCGATTTTAATTGTCAACAACGACCATTATGTCTCCAATGAATAGTTGTCCAGTTCAACGGTTGTTCAAGCCTTCTATTGATAGTATATTGGGTGGTATACGTTTAGACCTGGTGACATTTGTTTTGAACAGGAAAAGTAATGCGAATGTCAATCTGTATATATATCTTTTTTTTGTATTTTTTTTTCATCAATGTACAAGTAGATGCACAATTTGGATAAAGTATGTGGGTTAGAGTTTTGTAACCATACCTCTTAGGCTCTGGACCTTGCACGATGTTGGGCGTTTCACTTGTACTTGTCGATAGTTCTTGTGAACTAAAAAACATGTGTTTTAAATGACATAAACATATTTACCATGGCATAGTAGAATAAATAACTGAGGATATTTGTTTCCTAAACATAGCAAGAGCATAATCTATGAATCTTGACCTTTGGCCTTGTCGTTGTGTTGATGTTTGTGATGATTGACTACTCATGCCCATCTCACTTGTCCAACGTTTTTTGATGCAAACATGTGTACATCCAACATGACAACAAATAAATATGCATATGCATTGTATATTGTTCATAATTGATATGGATGTACATTAAGCACATGCATTGTGTTTGATTTGGTACTTCTGTTGGTATACCTTTTTGAATATTGTACTTCATCTTCCTTAGCTGTGGCACATAAGGCTTCATCCTCTTGTTCAACTAGTCTGTTTTTTTTTAATGTAGCACTGTAGAGAATACAATGGACATGAAGCCAAGTTGCTATGTAGGAACACATGGAAAAAATATGGAATACAATTTTATTTATTTCAATGTAGCAGCAGAGAAAATACAATTGACACGAAGATAAGTTAATATATAGGAAGATATGTAGTATCTACAAAAAAAAATGAACTGCAAATCAGTAGATTAAATATACACAGAATAAATGAAATACAAAGCAATGGAATATGGAATACAAGTAGAAGTATGCACCTTTGTATGTCTTCTTCTACATTTCTGGTTAAGAGTTATTTGTCTTGTCCAGTTTTTCTATTTGTTTCAATGAAGGAAAGTACAAAACACAATGAACATGAATGTAAGTTGGTATGTAAGGAAAAACAAGGAATATGTACATATAGTAAACTAGAATCAAAGGAATAGAATAACATATAGTGTTAGAAGCATGTACCTTTGTTTTTCTTGATCCGTGTCTGTGTCTATATAGAATTTTTTTCTGTCCAAAATCTATTACAAACGAGAAAAAAACTAAGAAGTTGGATGATTCTAGATGAATAATTTGGTTTTGCGCAACAAGTTAGCCAAATATGCTTTGAGACATAGAAATATGATTTTGTAATATGCTTGATGTATATTTCATAATTCAAGTATAATACTAATTGTATCGTGATCATACCAATATGTGTCTAAGATAAAGATGTTGTATTGTGAAATGGGCACATTTGACCATACATGGTCAATACGTGTGTTTTGTACATGGTTTATCTTATCCAAAAGAAAGTGGAGACTGTAATTGCACATGTAGTTTTTCAATTCTTTTGTTCTCGCATTATTTTGCAGCATGGTCAATAGTGAAGTCTCCTAGAATGATAATGGTTTGGTTCGGATGTAAAATGTTGTAATGCATTTGAAACAACATTCATTATGTTGGGCAATGTTGCATGCAAAGCGGCATAGAGATTCATGTTGCGTTTTATTCACTTGGTAGATTACCTCTTGCGGCTACATCTCAACATTGTTTTCTTGAGGCCATGTATACAAAGAGTGTTACTGTTTTCACTAATATCATCACTCCATGTGTAATGTAATTCGATATGCAATTGTGATTTGGAAATTTCTCGTTTTGCATGCATAATGTCACATATGTTTCTTTCTGGCTTGCAAAATATATAAATGTATTGTGTCATAGTCATTGACTATATCATCCATATATGAATGTAGGTTGCATGTGTTAAGTGAAAGGTTGTTGAGGTAGAGTTTGTTTGTATGGTTTCAGGTAATCATATTGTAGATGCCATTTTGTGCTAGTCCTAAGGCATTGCATCTCAATATCAACTTATATTTGACTTTGAAGTTATCTTTTTTAAGAGCGCTTAGCAAGTGAAGGATTCTATACTTTTGACATGGGACATCGTTGTGTATATAAGTCCATGTATTGAGATTCAGTAGGGTCAAAACACAACACTATCAAGTGGTGCCCTTAATGATTTATGGGTATGCGTGCACATGCAAGTTTAATTGGAATCTATTTTTGAATCTTCAGTTGAGATGTGTTTGTTGATGTTGATACTGGATTTGATATTCTCAAAGTAGGTGTCCAATTTCTTACAATGTTTGAATTATATAGATAAGCTAACTTGTTTGCTTGTCGGTGGCCAATATCTTGGCTCATGGAACTTAATCCAGGGGACATCATTTTTTGTTTGGTATAAGCTTTGAGTATTCCATTTGCACCATTCACCAAGCTATCCCGTGAATCATATGATTTAGGGCATATATTTCAACTAGCATGTTTAATTTCCGATTACAAGTTGCAAGGCAAAGTGAATGTATATGCGATGACATGGTACATGCATAGGCTGCATCTTCTTCAAGGTCAATTAATTATAATTATGTCTATATTATCATGTTCGTGAATATCTAAATATCAGGTCATGCACCTTGAATTGATATATGTTAAATCATCACATGTGTTTGGTTGTTTTTGTTTTATTCCTATTTAGAATTGCAATAAATGGGCATATCACAATAGAAGCATTTGTAGTATGTAATTCAAAGCATTTTATGTTGTCTTTCCAGAAGTCATGTGTCACTATTTGCATATTGACCGTAGGTTGTTCAAATATCAAAGAGTCTTGGATGGGTTGCTCATTGCAGGATCTCCACGGAATATCATGTCAATGTCCCCAAAGTATTTGATGTGCACATGTTTTATGTTTCAAAGTCGATTGTCAATGGAATACAAGAAGCAAATTCTAATAAAAGATGCCTCATCTATGAAGACAATAAGTTGTGGTTAAGTCATAAAGCTTTGATAAGGTATCTAACATTTCTTTGTTGAGTTGAAGAAAATGTGACTTGTTAAAGGCATTAAAAATCTGAGGAGATGGATTGTTGTTCCACTGCATTATATGCAACTTTTCCTATATATATGCAACTAATAGTCCCTTTGGTTTCATAGGTTCGATCGAATTATTTGAATCATAGATTCAAATAAACATTTGGAATAGTGATTTCGATGCGAATTTCTTGCGATCACCCACAATGGAACAGTTGCAGGGGAGTGTTATTGCATGTTTAAAGCGTTTTTAATTGCAATTTCCTTTAAGTTCACTTGTTGTTCTTGATTAATGATGATCACAACTCGTAGTATTCGTTATTTTCAATCTGAAAGAGTTACACAGCTGACTTGACCAAGATTGATATGTTTTCAATGGCGGAGTTGCTTTCGAGGACAAGGAGAAATGCAGGTTGCAAGTCAAAGGACTCACAAAGAGTTCTAGTTGTTTTATGATTTGTCGATGTCTCATCAACATTGTCAGTGTTTTCTAGTTCATAGGCGCACTTTCTAAATCACCCATGTTGGATTAACATTGTAAATAAATCTAGATTCATTGATTTTAACTATAGTCTCACAAGCAATATGTCGACTTCCCATGTAAAGAGTTATGTTTTAATGTGTTTCGACAGTCAAATGGAACTTACAACAATAGTTTTTCTCTACAATAGTTTTTATAGTCGGTGTGTTTGTTGTATTTGACAAGGCATATTACATTTTCTTTTTTTTCTTTTTGATATGGGTGTACCATTTTTTGTAATGTGATACAAACTCACCGCTAGGCATATATGTAATAGGAGATGGGCGTTGGAGATAATAATCAGTATTGGGCGACATATCACATCCACTCACGAATTATCGGACTCTTGTTCTAGTAAATGCAATGGGTTTAAGCACAAGTATTGAAAGAATCGAGTGGAGATGTGTTTGGCAGGGGCACATTTCCTCGAACCTCTGATTCAGGCCGGGGAAAGTGCAATTTGGACTGCTTGTTGAGAAGACATTGTTGAAGATTAAGTAATGTATTTCCAAGTGTATTTATCATTTGCATAGCATCAATATGACTTTTTCATTTTCTTCGTGTATTCTTCTGAATACACTTGTGTAGATTTGTCAACCTTTGTCGTATACGAGGTACAATACGACATTGCAACATATGCATTGAGGACATCTTGTGCATCTGTATTTGCATTCAACATAACTAGCATGTCCTTGGGAAACTGTTGTTCCAAATATGTGAAATTTTCGTTTAAGGAAAATTGTTGGTTGTTTAAGTGTAGATTGTATCCATTGGATGTGTACTCGTCTTACATTAGATTTAGCTCTGCCAAGAAGTTTTGGAAGCTCATTAAGTCATCAAGTCTCGTTGTTCTAGAAATGCAAAAGATTGTAACTTCTCAATGAGAACATTGTCCTCTAAACTAATTGGTTCTATGATTCTTGTTGTTCTCGTTGGGGGAGCAGGAGGTTGTGACATTATGATTTTTTGTTTTGTTTTACAGCTTATTGTATGATAATGTATATGAACTTTGGCAAGTTATGGATCTAAATGATTTGTGTTGCATGTTATGTATTTGTCCATAAAATGCTTGATTTGTGAGTTGTTGTCATTTCCATAGACCGGTCCACCCTCTATCCATAACAATGCATTAGATTCCCTCATACTCCTCCATATTATGGAATTCCGATCCTGAAATAGTAGTAGATATTTTTAGAGAGAAAGTTTCATCATGACATATCAATTGCCTCAAAGCATTTATTTTATGTCTATAGTATAGAGTACATCGCGGGTCTTTTCTTGTAAGGGTAGTCAATGTCATCATTTTCCAATGTATCAATTTGTTTTTTCCTTTTCCTATTCCTATACAATGTAAACACTATAGCCACCAACGGATCAATTGATGCTCTGCACTTGTAAATGTGATAGAAAATTTTGGGGGTCCCAATTGCCGGATCATTGCAAATATAGTTTTCATTTTTTGTTGCAAGTAGTCAGGAGAGATGTGAATGTTTTGAAATCTATGTATCAATATCAAATTTTAGGATTTTTCTAAGGTTTGCTTTGTACTTGACATCTTTGGACAATAACTTTCTTTCTTGTAGCTGACCTTTTCTTATTCACACCCACATGAAAGAGAGCACTTGCTCAATTATTATCATACCGTTTGAAAACCAAATTTGTTATGTGATAGGAGAATTAACCACTTGAATGTAGCAGCTCACATCGAACTCTTTTGGTAGTTGAATCATTCTGTGATGTGACTGGGACATGGATCTCCATAGAACAATGTTAGGAAGTTCATTTCCTCAATTTGTCCTTGAAATATTCAAGTGGATGTTTCCCTTCAACAAGTGCAATTTCAACAATCTTGTCTTACAATTCATGAATGCGTTATGAGTCGATGAATCCATGTATCAATGTTTATGGTCTTTCATTGGAGTTACTGTTGCTTGTATCAAATTCACTAAAGTGGCCAAAGTGTCAAAAGTTTGTGCAGATTTGTCATTTCTTTGTTCAAGAACACTATTCCAATTATCATTTATAGAGATGTTTTGTGCTTTGTACAGGGCCCTGGGACATAATTATTTTAATGCTTTCATGACAATGTGCACACACACACTTTACCTATCTGGTATGCATTATTGTATTTAAAACATCTTTTTAGAGCTACAACAATGTCATTTGTCTCACTAAGAGATTGTGGGAGGATTTTCACAACATCTAGTTGGACATGCATATTAATAATTGATCTTTTATTAAGCCCATTTGGGGTCGTTTATAACCCTAGGGTCTAATTTGTGAAAATGCAATTATGAGACATTAGGAGTCTCTCTTCGAGTTTTGTAAGTGTACTTACATACGGTAGTGGTGTGTTACATCTTATTTGGTCGGGGGTTGCAAAGTGTGAAATTTTCCATTTTCAAGTGATTATTTGCATGGAAGACAAATATTGCTACTAGAAAATGATCTATCATTTTGGTGTCAAAGGAAGCCAAAATTATTCTTTGAAATCGGTGAAATACTTAGTATTTTTGTGAAATTCAATTGTCTCATAAACCACACATGCAATGGAAGGAGTGTCTTTAATTTGTTTCATATAGATCCGTTTTGCATCTCTCTTCCCTAGAAAAGGATGTGTAGTAAGTGTTTGTTGGTTTTCAATGCTAGTAGTTCATGGTGTTGGCTCTAGGCTACGGTATGTGATTTTTCCCTCTCGGTCGATATCATGACCATTGTGGGATATGTGGTTGTACTTGTTTCTCTCATGTATCTGTTTTTTCAACATGTGGTAGGATAACTTATGGTTGCCACTCGAAACTAGTTTCATTTGTTGACAATACATTAATTTAGAAGGAGTGGAATAAACTTTGTTACGAGCATTGCCTCCTTACCATATCGATGGTGAAAACGATGATGTTCTTTGTTATTGGACATGTGATGTTTATGTTCAACAAAAAATGCGAAAATGCGATCATGTTGTGCACACACAATTTTTTTAGGTTGTGATAGCATTTTGTTTCTTGGTCAAGCTCCCTTTCAATTCATGATGATCGGTTGTACAACTCGGAGGTCTAGAAGGAAGTGTACCAATGTATTATTTTCTCTCATGTATGACCGCGAGTTTTGATAAGTTTTTCTCTCGCGTATGACCTTTTTCAAGTTGTGATAAGTCAGTCTACGTTTTTTGTTTAAGCTCTGTACGACCTGATGACAATTGGGATGAGTTTCATCCTGATTAAACAATATGTGATGCTTATGCATATTCGATGTGGTTTGAGTGGCATTGACAATGGATCTTGAACTTGAAGTATTTCTTATCAAAGGTTGATAATGGATGTGTGGCACATCTATTTTCGATGATATGATGTCAATTGTTTGATCATAGTTTGAATCAATACA
This sequence comes from Picea sitchensis, assembly GCA_010110895.2. Taxonomy (NCBI): domain Eukaryota; kingdom Viridiplantae; phylum Streptophyta; class Pinopsida; order Pinales; family Pinaceae; genus Picea; species Picea sitchensis. Next base: position 18,943 of record SNQJ01S0120136.1, read on the forward strand.
GTAGGAATGGACAATACCATCTGATAGGGTTGACCAAACCTGTATATTTACTCTGAATATGATAGATATCCATTGTAAACAGAATGTGCCACCCTCTACATTTCCTTTCTCATATGGCATTGCCATGTTTACAAGGTATTGTTGCCAACTTCCAATTATCGACATACTTTCTATGAGATACGGTAAAAGGTGTTGATGCAAGCAGTTAAACGCATGTTGACTACCACCTATATTGGCATTGCAAAATGATTACACAGTGTAAAGGCATAGTGAGTGCACATCAAACTCTGTTGCTATCAAATAGCAAATTGCATTGAACAAACTATCTCCACAAGTAGATGTAATAGTTGTTGCTATGTGCAATCCATGGGAGTGTATATGATGCAAAATTCGTTTCCAATGTGATTGAAGGTCTTTGTAGGTGAGGGACAAGTAAATATCAGGTCCTCCAAGATTGCATATGGATAATTTTCTATAGAGTAGTGGTTCGTAATGACCACTTAGAGGATTGGCATCATGGAACAAGATGCAATATGGATCCCTAGATGCAGTTTTGTTGAATAGTATACATCTTCTTTTTCTTGTTAATGACCAAATTCCAATTGATATATTCAACCACTTGGCCAATCGGTGTATACAAAATGTATCTCCCCAAAGTCCCCTCTCATGTGCAGGTAGAGTTGCAGATGTAGACAATCACATCTTTGAAAAATACGTACTGACATCATGTATTCCATGCAATTAGCAAACAAAATCAGATGCCAATTCGTATTGATACGACTCTAATGCCTCAATGTCACCATTTTCTAAACAAGCCAAGAAATGATCTATCAATCCATTACGCAACTCGGTCGAGGAATAACGGAAATGCAATAGAACTTGAAATGCATCGAAGAGGCAATCTCCCATAGTATATGAGAATGCATCTAATCTAAAAAGCCCATTGTTATGCAATACCTGGTTGATGTTGTCATGTACAATGGAGTCTGTATCTATTTGATAGCACTCAACATCTATTACTTGCTTCATCTTTTAAGTTTTGATTTTCAAGATGTTTCTTAGCCATGTCTAGATAATATGCAAATAGGAAAAATAAAAAATAAAACTATAAGTTCAGAACTGCATACCAATTATGCTATGTATCCTTCAACCTTCTTCATGTCAAATTCAACGCTCCGTGGTTGCTATAGAATATGACAAACAAACAAAGCTATAGTGAGCGTTGAACCATATAGACGAGATAATTCAAATTAAATAACACTATAAATTTGCTTCGTACAAATACTGAGTATTTAAGACATATAATTTTTGAACTTATTCTAGGTGTGCATCTTATAAGCGTTTCGGTAGCTTTACAATCCTATTCACCATTTATTTTCATCCCCACTCTTCACAAATCAACACTAAATAGATCTGAAATGACTTGTTGATGTCTCCCACTTAGAAAACTCACATAGATGGTCTATCGGATAAACAAAAGCGGAAGAACTAGGCATTATGGACTTTTACCACAGGAACAGAAACAACACATAGCACAACTTCTTAGGTTTCAATTCTCTTACAAGATGAAGAAGATATTCTAATATGTTTCAATTATCTTACAATATGAAGAAGATATTCTAAATTTGGGCACTCAGAAACTCAGTCCGAGACATATCAATGAACTTCTTATTCAGGTTACAAAGAATCATTTCCACAAGACGAGGTCCAAATATGAAAACGGTGATGGAAGATGCTTCGGACGACCCAAAATCCATCATAAAACCAACAACTATATGTGGTTTTGCCTCAGAGAATAAAATCTTGCCCAGACATAACCTGTAAAGAAGGGATGGCAAGGTCCTCGTAGATGCTTGCTCCGCAATGAAAACTCTGAATTCGTTTGGAAAATCCCTTTGCATTGCCATTTTCCAAAGAGCTATGGTATGATGTCCAGGACATGAAAGTGGGCATATATGATTGGAAGGGGACAACCTGAAAGATGCACTAAACGTATGGTTTCAGAAACACAAATATGAAGAGAACATCCCATTTCATTTTTTATATGTCATTATGGCTGTGATAGAGGTGGGTTCTGTATTCAACATTGACATTCAAAGGCGACAAGCTTTCTTGTTCAATACTTTTCGAGAATACCAATACACTCCAATTTCTTTGGTCCCAGTAGTCACATATAAGGATGTTCTGCAAGAGAATTTTCACTCAGGTATTATTTCAAGTTTTTTTTTGTACATTTATTTTGTTTTTCAACACTTCATAGAATTGAAAATTCTTACCTGCAAAATGAAAATAGTAAACAACAAACAACGAATAGGAATGAAACCATGGTACTGAAACTTACTCGTGAATGGGGAACGACATAAGCGCAGTTCCAATTGCGGGTGTAGAATCTCAACCCTGCAAACTGCAACAACAGGTCCAACTGCAGATGCAGGACACCAACCTTGTAAAGTTGAAGCAAACAAGGGTGCATGATTTCAACACTGCAAAGTGCAAGAACGAGATGAACTACGGGTGCATGACTTCAACCTTGCAAAGTTGAAGCAAACAAGAGCAAGCAACAAACAAAAAACCAGTGAGCAAGCACCAAGAGGTCCAACTGCAGCTGCAGGACCTCAACTTTGTAAATTTGAAGCAAACAACAATAACCAACATCTAGCGAACCAATGAGCAAGCAACAACCAGTGAACCAGTAATGCCAGTGGAGAACAATATTGCCCAGATTCGCTACATACAATATTGTATCCAAAAATCGAAGGAAAATGTATTGTGACAAGCCTATTAAGTAAACATTTAAGGCTGTCAGGCATGTTAGGTAAACATTTAAGGTTGTCAGGACTGTTTAAGGGCCTCATGCTATCTAAACATTTAAAAAAGAATGCAGTGTGGCAGACCTGTTTACATACTTAATAATAAAAATGCCTCTTTAAGTGCTTAAGAATAAATAATAATAATAATAATAATAATAATAGTTCGAACAATAGAGACTATGCAAAAAAATTATAGTCAAAGGACAAACTAATATGAAGTCAACTAATAATAAAACTGATTGTCGATGCTCAAAACTTTGGATATCTAAACATTTAAATAAAAATAATAAAAATTCAAAAAGACTGTAGATGATCAAAACTTTGGATATGTTAACATTTAAAACATTGGGAATAACGAAGCTCACAATAAGACTTTGAATCTATTCTCCAATGAGATCATGACATATAAGATTTTTTTTATTATATAAAAAATAATGTTTTTAGTTCTCTAGTTCGAACAATAGAGATTATGCAAAAAATTATAGTCAAAGGACAAACTAATATGACGTCAACGAATTATTGATCACTATAGTCCCTCTACGCCTTCGACAGGGACTAATAAGAACATTAAAGTAAATAGAGTCACTAAAGATGTCATGTGATCTTTATCAATTATATGACTAAATAAAATAAGAGCATTAAAGATGGCATGCAATCTTGATCAATTATATGACTAAATAAAACAAGGGCAGCAAGGTCGGTCATAATGCCTCCTAAGAATTTGTGCCAGAGGCAGTATGAGCAACCTTACACCCTTACACCTATCGAGTCAATGTGGTGTTTTGTACGCCGACCATAGATCAAACATAGAACGCTGCGCAACCACATTTGTACATAGAAACACCCCACCGTCGGTGTGCCCCACAAGCTTTAGCGGAATTTGTACTTCTCAATTAATTTGAAACCTCGAAATAAGTGAAGTCTCCAATAACAATATTAAGTTATCAACCAATGAAATGTAACAAAACTAAGTTTTTTTTACATATTAAAAAATAAAATTTTAAGTTTCTTATGTTACACATTAGGTTCTTTACAAAATTTTTGAAGTCAAACTGAATTAATATAAGATTCAAAGCGAACTCATCGCTATATACTGTCGGAGGCAGTACAATAACATCATTTAAGATGGTATGCTATCTTCATCAATCATATGACTAAATAAAATAAGTGTTGCATTGTAAATTAATTATTGCCAAGCTCGATCTTTTGTTTGTTTAATTTAAATAATGATTTATGTGATAGATGATACTAAATCATTCATACAATTAGGCTTATGTAAATGCATTATGGGTTGTGTTCAAATCATCGGCCACCAATCAATCATCACAACCTTTGAGCTCATTGGAAGCACACCTCTCTATTTGTAATATAATGTCCACCCAATTTGATTCATGCCCCAAACATCACTCACATTTAAGGAGATTGTTTTATGATCAAACAATTTAGTCAACAACATATCCAATGCAAACTCATCCCTATAGTCCCTAGGGACTAATAATGGAATTGTTTTTTAATTTAATCAATAATTTAAAGTGTATAAAAATCTTAACAATTTATGGAAATAAAGCATCATTAAATTAATCATCCAGATTCGAAATGCACCCTTGTGTAATAAGTTAATTAGCAAGCTTTTCCTTTTGTTACAGAAATTGAAATGTTTACATAATTTGTCAATGGTGTGAACTGTTAAATGACGACGAGATTCCCTGCCAAACGATCGACAAGTAACTCAAAATATAACATCACAAGCAATGGGATAAATTATATCGTTTGCGTATGGTCATACATCATAACGTCCCTCCAACATTTAAAATCGTGTATAGTCAACCCATCCAACGGATCACCACTCTTCATATCTTCCAAAACCTTACATTGTTGGATCAGTCAAATGGGAGAAATCGTTAATACATCATACACTACAAGTCGACCATAACCACGGTGAAGAAACATACATGTTTTTTCATCAAAGGTGGCTCTTGGTCAAAGGTGTGGTTCCATGGAAGCATAATTCCTATAGGAATCCACTCCTCGTAAAACCATAGAAGACAATTGAAAAGAATTAGAAGAATTTGTTCCCAGTGAGGAGCTTGTTAAGGCAATCATGAGAAGCCTGGAGAAAGAGATTGCGGTGACATCCATTGCACATTGCTATCACATGGATTATTTCAAATGAAAGACACAGTCAGGCAAAGTTTTGAAGGCCTATTAACTCAGTTTTACACATAACAACTCAATGTGAAAAAGGCTTAATTCTTAACAAAACTGGTTCTTTAAATTCATAGTTTTAAGAATAAAAACTCACTATGAAAAAGACAAATATTAACGATAACATGTCCCCACATAAATATTAAAATGTATGGAGTCACTCGTATGGCAATTCATTGGTGCTCTATACTTCATAGATTTGATATTCTCTAATATGTGTGTCATGGGAAGAATAAGCAAAGATCCATGTAACCTCCTTGGAAATTGTGGATGCATCATATTTTCAATGGAACAATTTTATATTTAAAACTTGTTACATGTACTCAAGGCACCGGATTTAATAGTAATGAAGAGTGGATAGGATTGCAGAATTAGGTTGGACTAAGGTGGTGGTAATGAAGACTTGATGCACAAACAGAGGTAGACCATAGTTAAAAGGTCATGAGATGATTAGATAACACAACTTCAGTATTTAATAGTATATCCCTTCGATACAACTTCAACATTTAATAGTATATCCCTTTAGTACAACTTCAACATTTAGTAGTGTATCCCTGTACTATACCCGACTCCTTAATACTCTTTTAATATGGGTGGGGCATCATAAATTCATTTTTTCTTAACTAACTCATCTCGAATCATCTCTCTGAGATGATTCATTCTCTTCTACTTGCCTGTAGCTTTCCAACGACTGCTACTAGGTTCTAAACCGAACATTGGTTTATATCTTACGACTTCCCAAAGTTCTTCAGGAGTTCATTGGTTGAGGGCCATGTGATGCCCCCGTGGCTTCATCTCGTTAGTATCATCTCTTGGTTCCTACCTCCCGTAGGGAAGGTCCACTTATCAACCAATCTGACGACTGA
>SNQJ01S0120136.1:24833-52060 GCA_010110895.2 Picea sitchensis
CCTTGGAGGAAGGGTAATCTTTGGCACGAGTGGTACTTGTGATGTCATTCTTCTTTGAATCACCGTTACACATAAGTACATAAGAGGTGGTGGAGGAAGAAGGTTGATCATGGATGACCAATTGAGCCTGTTGTTGAGAATGGAAGGGTTGAGACAAGACGGCAAGGGTGGGAGGTTTTGGGGTCCCTTGGAGGAACTTCGTGACCTCAGCACGTCTCGAACAATCCTTCGTGTAGTGATCATCACCACAGATAAGGCAAGGATAGCGAGGTTTGCGTTTATCTTTATCTTCGGCAGGTTGTGTCTTGGTCTTATCGGATTGCAGGTTGTTATTCTTATCCTCCTTATTCCTACCCTTCCCTTTTTTAGATTTAGTCTTACTGGTAGGAGTCGATTGAACAACGTTCACTTCTGAAGTTTTATCGATGGGAGGGGTGGGCGTCGGAGCAGTTTGAACATTAGAAGCATGGGATTTGGGCGTGGTGTGAGAGGTTTGTGCAGATTGAGGTTGAGCATGGAAAGTACCTATCACACCATCAACAACATGAGAAGTTGTTGGGGTTGTTGAGGTGGTCGTGGTAGAAGGACGAGGTGAATTAGGAAGCAGATCGTAAAGAGTACCCGTTTGTGAATAAACGAGATCGAGATATTGGGCACGATCGATCGCATTTTCTTCTGTGACAACTCCACCCATAGCAATGTCTTTATATATGTCATTCACAAAGGATTTTGTGAACCATTCTGCCAATAACTGATCAGGAAGATCGAGTTTGATTAGACGTCGTCTGCGTCTCCACTCATGAATGTGATCAGAGATATGAGTGGCTTTACTTTGCTTGAAAGAACTCAAAATATCGGTCCCCATTTCATAAYAGATTGGTAACTGGTAGTGAGTGAGGAAATCCATAGCTAGGGTATTGAAATCGGTGAAAAAGCCTCACGGTAACTCTAAATACCACTTTGCGGCTGAACCCGTGAGAGTTCACTGGAAAAGACGTAATCGAATCGAGTCATCCATCAAAGAGTTGGATGAACACCAAATATGGAAAGTCATGACATGATTGTTTGGATCCTCTCTTGGTTTACCATCGAACTTGGGAATGTCGGATGGGAGTTTGGCCGGTATGACAGGCCAATGAGGAGAGTGACAGATAGGGTCATTCAAAATTCTAGACATATCGGGGAGGTCCAAAGTGGCTAAAAAGGGTAATTGTCTATTCACATGAGGGTACTGGTGACTTTGGAGAGGAAGTCCCATCGGTATACCAGTAGGACCGTAAGCAGTTTGCATATAATGCGAAGATCCGGGCAGAGTCAATTGTTGGTGTGTAGGCATGTAGCCCATGGGGTTGGGTTGGTTAGGGATGTTCCCTTGGAAAGGAGTACTGGACTGAACATTCGGGCCCCAAGTGGGATTCAAAGAACCCAGATACGGTTGACCGTAGTTCGGGGGTACAGGAACATTGGTTTGAGAAGGTTGTCCCCCACAGAGTTGTGGGTTAGCTTGAAGGTTCCAAAGGTGAGCTAACAAGTTTGATGCGTTCGGTCCAGATTGTGAATTATAAGTTCCAACCTGAGAATGTCCTCCATAAGGAGGAGGCACCCCAATCTGAGCGTGACCCCCAGATTGAGGTTTCCCCCCGACATAAGATTGCCCCCTAGCAGGAATATGGTAACTGGAGGTGAATAGATGATGAGTGCTACCAATTGGATTGGAGCCACTAGGGTCAGATCATCCATGAAGAGGTGGATAAGACCCTCCGAAGAGGACTTGGGAAGGCGTGGGAACATAACCAGCAGAGGTATTATGCCCAAGTGTTACTCCAGATGGAATTTGGGTATGGATGGCAGCAAAAGAATTCAAAGCATGATACCCAAGAGGAAGAGAAGGGGTAGGTCTAGTGGAACGTGGTGTACCAATGGGAGCATGGTTAACCACTATATTCCTGGAAGGAATAGTCGTAGCACGAGGAAGAATTATAGAGTGGGCTATTTGAAAAGGGACGGTTGAACTAGGGCTAACTGACTGGGCTTCTGAGCCAACAAAGAGATAGGCAGTTGTACTAGAAAAATGACCTAGGGAGACTGTGAGGATGGCAGATGTCTCGGGTAGCTCAGGGATGGAAGGTATATCTGCTCCTGCCCCTGAGCCATAAAGGTCTTGTACTGTACGAGGTGGGCTTCTAACTATGTCAATAGTCCAGAAAGGATCATCGGCTCCATAAGGTCCAGTTAGAGTTCCAAAAGAAACAACAACAAGTTCCCCGACATAATTCATCCAAAGAAAACGTCTTTCATATCCAGGAGGGATGCGGAAATCTTCCATAGAATCAGAAATAATTCGGAAACTTTCCAAAGAGGTTGAACCTTCCTCTTGTGTTACGTTGGTATCCTGGACTTCACTCTGTTGAGGAGATCCCTCTCATGTGTGAGGGGTTATAGGGGTAGAATATTCCATGTTTTCCGGTGGAAGTCCCTGTACCCTGCGTAAACGACGGGGAGGGTCTATGTTGGCGAACCAAAAAATCTACGGAAAAAATCTATGGCCAACTACGTAAACAAGCAACACTCGCTAGTAAAATCTAGGAATCAAAACCAAGCAAACAAGACCTTCCTATTCTGAAGTCACTAGTTGGTGATGAAATACAACGTCGTGAAGTAGAGACAAGAAGGGGTTGGGCTAGGGTGGAAAAGTTACGTTGGCGACCTGCTTAACAAACTTACACCATGGTGCAAGCTCCCACACATAATCGTGGGTATACCCTCCAAGGAGCCCAAGTGAGTCTAGACAACGTCGATTCCAGGTACCGTGGAGAATTGCCCCTCCACAATCACCTTGTGTAAGACCCTAAGAAGATAGGCTACTAAAGTTACCACAAACAACAGTGATGCATGGGGAACAACCGACAGTCCGATCCACACGCAAGGGCAGGGTATCGAGCCCGAAATCAACTTGAGAGGCTTCCACTCGTAATTGTGGGTATACCTTCAAGTGACCCCCATAATACGTGCAATCTCTACACTGAGACCAACAAAGCAGGGTGAGTGACTCTGCCAATCTTAATGCGACCTCAGGTTTGACCCTTGTGTGAGAAGGGCTTCCTAGGACAAAATGTTGCAAATGGATTTGGACACTCCCTATCACAAGATACTATTGTGTGTTTTGTACTTTGGAGAGTGTGTCTCATTGCCTATTCCAAAKCCCTAGCCTAGCTAATGTTGGTGTAAAAGAGCCCTAGAAAAAGTTGCTAGTTGAATTTTAGAGTTTCGCAATATTATTAAAGGTTGTTGTTACTCAAGAGGGAGACGAGAATGAAACCAATGTTCTGTGAGATTTTGACCCAATAACATGTAAATAGAAATGAATGATGCAAACTTTCGTTCGATGAATTCTATCTACAGTAGGGAGAAATAATGTTTATGGAACAATGCAAACTACGATGTACAATTCCCTTTTTTGAATGTAGTACCAAAAAATCATTAACAATGTAATTTCACTATTCGTTCTCTTTCAATATTTCAAACGCCAATAATTTCTGAATAAATGATTGCTTAAAAGACTTTAATTTTTTCCTTTCCAGAAACCAAAAACAAGGATGGAACTAAGAAAGGATAAGCAACCAATGAAAATAAAACACTCAACAAACACCCAAATCGATCTTTCAATGGAGATAAAAATAAAAATTGACAAGAAAATGTCGCTTCAAATATGAACAACAAATTTTTTTATGATCATTAAGCAATCCAGAAGATGCAACCAACTTACAAATCCAAACCCAAACCAAAATCTTTGATCGAGCAAGCACTCGAACGCAAGTCCAAATATTATATCCTTGTCGATAAAAACAAAGATCGAAAAAGAATCAAGAAGATGTATTCAATTTTCGAAACCAATCAAGATCGAGCTGAAACAATCAGTAGAAGTCAAGAACTGACATTAAAAATCCTTGCCCAGCTAACTAAAGCAAAAAACTGGGCAACAGTAGAGGTCAAGACCCAATCCAAAAAGTTTTCAAACGTCGTCACGGGCAGGCAGTATAACACAATGCAGAAATGAGTGGTTTCTGCAGGCCAATAATCATGCAGGTCACGGAAATCCCGCACTGAAACAAACCATTAGGGTGCGGAAATAGAAGGTTTCCGTGATCTACCTATAAGGTGCAGTGCGAAAGTCTTTCACAAAATAGAAAAATTTTCAAAAAGGACAAAGGATCTCAGGAAAATTTTAAATCCAGTGAGTCTAATTGGATCTCCCACAGACTCAGAGACTAAAACAGAATGTAAAAGTAGGCTATGAGCAAATGGCCAACAAAAAACCACAATCAAGTTGTACTTCCCCAATGGAGTAGCCAATTTTGTTAACGGGTAAATCAGTAGATGCGGACATGAACTAATCCCCCTAGATCCACCTAGATCTAGAACAAAATAGGACGGAACAAGATGCTTTCCCTAGGTTACAATCATTGAATTTAACTACCAAAGAAGGAATAGATAACATACCTTATGAATTGCTTCCTTATGTCTTTGTTGATCCTACCTTACTCCAATGTTCCTGTGAGATCAAATCTGCAATAACACAAATCAACCAATGTGAAAGAAACAATAGTGAAATTCAATGACAACCTAAACATGTGATCAAGGAGTCATGTAATAAAATATCAATCATTTTATGGGAAAGAGGCGTGTCACCGTATTATATTAATGAAAGGTAGAAGATACAACCGAATCACCTTGATTTCACAAGTTCCCTTTTAGTGGCCCTTTGTTCTAACACACACATACATTTGCTCTGACATTTGCATGAAGAGTTTTCACAAAAGCTTGATGGATGAATGGAGACCTCAAGCATCACTTGAAATGGGATTCTTCACACAGTCTTTAGCCTATTCTTTCATCAATATTCTATATGCTTCTTTATGCTTGTACCTCCAACATTTTCCATGAGAAGCCTATCATTATATAAGAGAAACTGAAGTGGTTAAAGAGATGAGGATGATCCCATCAAATCAGAGAAGTCAGTAGGATCGTAACCATACGGACACCACCTCATATTTCCAGAAGATTCCACTTCTAGAAGCCCATACCTGACACCACCCTCATATCTTATAAGATTCCACTTCTAGAAGCTACTAGAACCTCTTTCCTCTTTTATTTTAAAGTGTCGCTAGGACTCACCTATATAGCAAATCGCTGAAATCCCGTATCGGGCTATAGTCCTCACCGCCGGAAATCATGGATTTCTACACTATGTAAAAGGAGCATACTACTGTGGCCTTCCAAAAATTCATCTTGCTAGGGTGGAAAGAGGTTGCTTTTTTTTAGGCAAAAGATCATATTGGGAAACCGAACACATGTTTATGTAATCATAATCAAGGTGACCAAAATAATGTATAACAAATACATATCAGGGACGTGTGGCTCTAGACCCTTTAGTCAAAGATTGGGCACTTCGGGAGAAAATAGGAGTGCATTGCAAGACTCTCAATGTCAATCCCCAAAGTAAGAGTCGAGATCTTAAGGAATCTACGCGGTCGGATCTTGACCGAGATTTGAGGGGATGTTAGAAGGTTGTCGGGCCCAGTTAACGTAGTGCTGACATCACCGAGGGTGACGTGGACTGGCTTTGACGTGCTATGTCACCCGCGATTCCATGTGTGTATCACATACCCTATAGACCCATTGAAACTTAACGCTGCTTCACCTCACCCATCCTTCATTGCGGTTAGTTCCCTACACCAACCAACGTGCGGATTGGTGAAGGGACCGAACTCCGGTGACTCCGACTTCTGACCGTGAGGATTTGGGATGTAGCATTATAAAGAGACCAAAAGGTCCAAAGATCGGAACCACGCGGGCGTTTACGGTGACGTCAAGTTTGGGACTTTAGAGATCAGATCGAATTAACGATCAACAGATGATCGAACCAGATGATAATTAACGCAGATGAAGCCACGGGGCATCACATGGCCCCCAACCAATGAACTCCTCAAGAACTTTAAAGTCGAAGATATAAATCAATGTTCTATTAGAACCCAGTGCCAGCCGCTGAAGTTTTCATGTGTGCAAGTAGAGAGAATGAATCCCTAGAGATGATTCGAAATGAGTTAGTTAAGGAAAATATGAATTTATGATGCCCCACCCATATTAAAAGAGTATTAAGGAGTCGGGTATAGTACAGGGATACACTACTAAATGTTGAAGTTGTACTAAAGGGATATACTATTAAATGTTGAAGTTGTATCGAAGGGATATACTATTAAATACTGAAGTTGTGTTATCTAATCATCTCATGACCTTTTAACTATGGTCTACCTCTGTTTGTGCATCAAGTCTTCATTACCACCACCTTAGTGCCAACCTAATTCTGCAATCCTATCCATTCTTCATTACTATTAAATATGGTGCCTTGAGTACATGTAACAAGTTTTAAATATAAAATTGTTCCATTGAAAATATGATGCATCCACAATTTCCAAGGAGGTTACATGGATCTTTGCTTATTCTTCCCATGACACACATATTAGAGAATATCAAATCTATGAAGTATAGAGCACCAATGAATTGCCATACGAGTGACTCCATACATTTTAATATTTATGTGGGGACATGTTATCGTTAATATTTGTCTTTTTCATAGTGAGTTTTTATTCTTAAAACTATGAATTTAAAGAACCAGTTTTGTTAAGAATTAAGCCTTTTTCACATTGAGTTGTTATGTGTAAAACTGAGTTAATAGGCCTTCAAAACTTTGCCTGACTGTGTCTTTCATTTGAAATAATCCATGTGATAGCAATGTGCAATGGATGTCACCGCAATCTCTTTCTCCAGGCTTCTCATGATTGCCTTAACAAGCTCCTCACTGGGAACAAATTCTTCTAATTCTTTTCAATTGTCTTCTATGGTTTTACGAGGAGTGGATTCCTATAGGAATTATGCTTCCATGGAACCACACCTTTGACCAAGAGCCACCTTTGATGAAAAAACATGTATGTTTCTTCACCGTGGTTATGGTCGACTTGTAGTGTATGATGTATTAACGATTTCTCCCATTTGACTGATCCAACAATGTAAGGTTTTGGAAGATATGAAGAGTGGTGATCCGTTGGATGGGTTGACTATACACGATTTTAAATGTTGGAGGGACGTTATGATGTATGACCATACGCAAACGATATAATTTATCCCATTGCTTGTGATGTTATATTTTGAGTTACTTGTCGATCGTTTGGCAGGGAATCTCGTCGTCATTTAACAGTTCACACCATTGACAAATTATGTAAACATTTCAATTTCTGTAACAAAAGGAAAAGCTTGCTAATTAACTTATTGCCAATAAGGTGCATTTCGAATGATGATTAATTTAATGATGCTTTATTTCCATAAATTGTTAAGATTTTTATACACTTTAAATTATTGATTAAATTAAAAAACAATTCCATTATTAGTCCCTAGGGACTATAGGGATGAGTTTGCATTGGATATGTTGTTGACTAAATTGTTTGATCATAAAACAATCTCCTTAAATGTGAGTGATGTTTGGGGCATGAATCAAATTGGGTGGACATTATATTACAAATAGAGAGGTGTGCTTCCAATGAGCTCAAAGGTTGTGATGATTGATTGGTGGCCGATGATTTGAACACAACCCATAATGCATTTACATAAGCCTAATTGTATGAATGATTTAGTATCATCTATCACATAAATCATTATTTAAATTAAACAAACAAAAGATCGAGCTTGGCAATAATTAATTTACAATGCAACACTTATTTTATTTAGTCATATGATTGATGAAGATAGCATACCATCTTAAATGATGTTATCAGACCAAGCCCGACAGTATATATAGCGAAGGAGTTCGCTTCTTGAATCTTATATTAATTCAAATTGACTTCAAAAAATTTTGTAAAGAACCTAATGTGTAATATAAGAAACTTAAAATTTTATTTTTTAATATATAAATAAACTTAGTTTTGTTACATTTCATTGGTTGATAACTTAATATTGTTATTGGAGACTTCACTTATTTCAAAGTTTCAAATTAATCGAGAAGTACAAATTCCGCTAAAGCTTGTGGGGCACACCGACGGTGGGGTGTTTCTATGTACAAATGTGGTTGCGCAGCGTTCTATGTTTGATCTATGGTCGTATGACAAAACACCACATTGACTCGAGTAGGGTGTAAGGGTGTAAGGTGTCTATATCACCGCACAAATTCTTAGGAGGCATTATGACCGACCTTGCTGCCCTTGTTTTATTTAGTCATATAATTGATCAAGATTGCATGCCATCTTTAATGCTCTTATTTTATTTAGTCATATAATTGATAAAGATCACATGACATCTTTAGTGACTCTATTTACTTTAATGTTCTTATTAGTCCCCATTGGCGAGGGACTATAGTGATCAATACACAATTCGTTGACTTCATATTAGTTTGTCCTTTGACCATAATTTTTTGCATAATCTCTATTGTTCAACTAGAGAACTAAAACATTATTTTTATATAATAAAACCTTATATGTCATGATCTCATTGAGAATAGATTCAAAGTCTCATTGTGAGCTTCAAGTATTCCCAACAATGTTTTAAATGTTAACATATCCAAAGTTTTGATCAGAATGTTCTTTGAATTTTCTTATTATTTTATTTAAATGTTTAGATATCCAAAGTTTCGGTTGATCGACAATCGGGCTTTTATTATTAGTTGACTTCATATTAGTTTGTCCTTTGACTATAATTTTGCATAGTCTAATTGTTCTAACTATTATTATTATTATTATTATTATTTATTCTAAGCACTTAAAGAGGCATTTTTATTATTGCTATGTACATAAACAGGCCTGCCACACCGCATTCTTTCTTAAATGTTTACATAGCATGAGGTCCTTAAATAGGCCTGATAGCTTAATTGTTTGCATAGTGTGGGGCCCTTAAACAAGCCTGACAGCGTTAAATGTTTACTTAATAGGCTTGTCGATAAATACATTTTCCCTTCTCGATTTTGGATACAATATTGTATGTGTTTTAACTGGGCACATTGTTCTCCACCGCATTATCGGTTCAATCGGTTGTTGCTTCTCATTGGTTCGCTAGATGTTGCTTATTGTTGTTTGCTTCAAATTTACAAAGTTGAGGTCCTACAACCTAGCTTGGACCTCCTAGTGCTTGTTTACTGGTTTTTTGTTTGTTGCTTGTTCTTGTTCTGTTTCCAACTTTGGTAAGGTTGGAAGTTACAAAACCAGAGTTCATCTCTGCTCTCTGTACCTTGCTGTTGAAATCATGCACCTTGTTTGCTTCAACCTGTTAAGGCTATGCATCCTAGCTGGATCTGTTGTTGCAGTTTGCAAGGTTGAGATTCTACACCCGCAATTGAACCAAGGCCATATGTCACTCCCCCATTCATGGGTAAGTTTTAGTGTCATGGTTTCATTCCTATTCGCTGTTTGTTGTTTACTATTTTCATTTTAAGGTGTAAGAATTTTCACCCTAGCAATGTTGTTCAAAAGAAAATGTACAAAAAAACTTGAAATAATAATTGCAAAAATTTCTAAGTAACATCCTTATATGTGACTCACATCAGACCAAAGAAATTGGAGGTATTGGTATTCTCAAAAGTATTGTTCTCAAAGAGCTTGTCAGCCTTTGAATGTCAATTCTCGATACATAACCCACCTATGTGATAGCCATACTGACATATAAAAAATGAAATGGGATGTTCTCTTCATATTTGTGTTTCTGAAACCATACGTTTAGTACATTTTCTAGGATGTCCCCTTTCCAATCACATATGCTCACTTTCATGTCCTGGACATCATACCATAACTCTTTGGAGAATGGAAATGCAAAGGGATTTTCCAAACAAATTCATAGTTTCCATTGTGGAGCAAGCATCTATGAGGACCTTGCCATCCCTTCTTTATAGGTTATGAGAGGGAAATATTTTATTCTCTGAGGCAAACCACATATAGTTGTTGGTTTTATGATGGATTTTGGGTCTTGCAAATCACCACCGTTTTCATATTTGGGACCACTTTGTGGAAATTTGATTCTTGTAACCGGCTAAGAAATTCATTTAGGATATATTCTTGACCGAAGCCTGAAAGTGCCCAAATTTAGAATATCTTCTTCATATTGTAAGATAATTGAAACATATTAGAATGTCTTCTTTGTATTGTAATATAATTGAAACCTTAAGAAGTTGTTCTTTGTGTTGGTTATGTTCCTGTGGTAAAGTCCATAATGCCTAGTTCTTTCGCTTTTGTTTATCCAACAGACCATCTATGTGAGTTTTCTAAGTGAGAGACATCAACAAGTCGTTTAATATCTATTTAGTGATGATTTGTGAAGAGTGGGGATGAAAAAATGGTGAATAGGACAAAAAGCTAACAAAACGCTTTGGCAGAGATACACCTAGAATAAGTCTGCTAAAAATTATATATTCCCAAATAATTAAGATTTGTAACGGAAGCAAATTTATAGTTATTTAATTTGAATTATCTCATTTTATTCAACAATTATAGCTTGGTTTGTTTGTCATATGCTATAGAAACTACCTGAGCTGAATCTTTGACAGGCACAGCGCTTGAAGGATACATATCATAATTGGTATGCAGTTTCGAACTTATAGTTTTATTTTTTATTTTTCCTATTTGCATATTATTATCTAGACATGGCTAAGAAACATCTTTGGAAAATCACAACTTAAAAGATGAAGCAGGTAATAGATGTTGAGTGCTATCAAATAGATGCACAGTCCACTGTACATGACAACATTGACCACGTATTGCATAACAATGGGCTTTTAGATTAGATGAATTTCTCATATACTATGGGAGATTGCCTCTTCAATGAATTTCAAGTTCTATTGCATTTCAAGTATTCCTCGACCGAGTTGCGAATGGATTGATAGATCATTTCTTGGCTTGTTTAGAAATGGCAACGTTGAGGCATTAAAGTCGTATAAATACGAATTGGCATCCGATTTTGCTCGCTAATCGTATGGAATATGATGTGGCTATGTATTTTTCAAAGATGTGATTGTCTACATCTGCATCCCTCTACCCGCATGAGAGGGGACTTTGGGAGATACATTTTGTATACAATGGTTGTCTAATTGGCTCAATATATCAATTGGAATTTGGTCATAAACAAGAAAGAAGATGTATACTATTCAACAAACCGCATCTAGGGATCCATATTGCATCTTGTTCCCATGATGCTAATCCTCTAAGTGGTCATTATGAAACACTACTATACAAAAAATTGTTCATATGCAATCTTGGAGGAACTGATATTTACTTGTCCCTCACCTACAAAGACCTTCAATCACATTGGAAACTAATTTTGCATCATATACACTCCCATGGATTGCACATAGCAACAACTATTACATCTACTTGTGGAGATAGTTTGTTCAATGCACTTTGCTATTTGATAGCAACAGAGTTTGATATGCACTCACTGTGCCTTTACACTGTGTAATCATTTTGCAATGCCAATATAGGTGGTAGTCAACATGCGTTTAACTGCTTGCATCAACACCTTTTACCGTATCTCATAGAAAGTATACCGATAATTGGAAGTTGCGTCATTGGTTTTGTAAACATGGAAATGCTATATGAGAAAGGAAATGTAGAGGGTGGTAAGGCCTGCCATAATGATATCTATCATATTCGTAGTAAATATTGTGTTGGTCAACTCCTACTGCATGGTATTGTCTATTCATCATTGATTCTCCAACTATCAAATAATTGACATTATATTATCGAAACCAAACGCATCCATTATCAACCTTTGATAAGAAATAATACTTCAAGTTCAAGATCCATTGTCAATGCCACCCAAACCACATCGAATATGCATAAGCATCACATATTGTTTAATCAGGATGAAACTCATCCCAATTGTCACCGCCCGTATTTAGCCAAAACAAAAACGAGACCCACTTATACACAACTTGAAAAAGGTCATACGCGAGAGAAAAAAATACATTGGTACACTTCCTTCTAGACCTCTGGGTTGTACAACGGTCATCATGAGGTGAAAGGGAGCTTGAACAAGAAACACAAACTCACATATCACAACCTAAAAAAATTGTGTGTGCACAACACGATCACATTTTGGCACTTTCTGTTGAACATAAACATCACATGTCCAATAACAAAGAACATCATTGTTCTTACCATCGATATGGTGAGGAGGAAATGCTCATAACAAATGTCGATTCCACCTTCAACATGGCTTGTCAACAAATGAAACTAGTTTCCAGTGGCAACCATAAGTTAACCTACCACATGTTGAAAAAACAGATACGTGAGAGAAACAGGTGTAGCTACATATCCCACAATGGTCATGATATCGACCGAGAGGGAAAAATCACATATTGTAGCCTAGAGCCAACACTATGCACTGCTAGCATTGAAAACCAACAAACACTTACTACACATCCTTGTCTAGGGAAGAGAGATGCAAAACGGATCTATATGAAACAAATTAAAGACACTCCTTCCATTGCATGTGTGATTTGCGAGCAATTGAATTTCACAAAAAATACTAAGTATTTCACCCCTGACTTGCAAAAAGAATACCTTGGCTTGACACTAAATGATAGATCATTTTCTAGTAGCAATATTTGTCTTCCATGCAAACGATCACTTGAAAATGGAAAATTGCCACACTTTGCAACACCTGACCAAATAAGATGTAACACACCACTACCAGATGTAAGTATACTTACAGAAATTGAAGAGAGACTCATGTCTCTGCGAATTGCATTTTCACAAATTAGACCCTAGGGTTATAAACGACCCCAAATGGGCTTAACAGGATCAATTATTAATGTGCATGTCCAACTAGATGTTGTGAAAAAATCCCTCCCACAATTCATTAGTGAGACAATGACGATTGTTGTAGCTCTCAAAAGATGTTTGCAATACAATAATGCATACCAGATAGGTAAAGTGTGTGTGCACATTGTCATGAAAGCATTAAAATAATTATGTTCTAGGGCCATGTACAAAGCACAAAACATCTCTATAAATGATAATTGGAATAGTGTTCTTGAACAAAGAAATGACAAATCTGCACAAACTTTTGACACTACTAGTGAATTTGATACAAGCAATGAATCAGAGAATGAAAGACCTGATAAAACGTTGATACATGGATTCACTGACTCACAACACATTCATGACTTGCAAGACAAGATTGTTGAAATTGCACCTACTGGAGGGAAACATCCACTTGGAATATTTAAGGACAAATTTGTTGAGAAAATGAACTTCCCAACATTGTTCTATGGAGATCCATGTCCCAGTGACATCACGGAATGATTCAACTACCAAAAAAGAGTTCGATGGGAACTGCTACATTCAAGCGATGACTTCTCCTATCACATAACAAATTTGGTTTTCAAAACGGTGCGCATAATAATTGAGCAAGTGCTCTCTTGCATGTGGGTACGAATAAGAAAAGGTCAGCTACAAGGAAGAAATTTATTGGCCAGAGATGTCAAGTACAAAGCAAACCTAGAAAAAATCCTAAAATCTGATATTGGATACATAGATTTCAAAAACATTCACATCTCTCCTAGCTACTTGCAACAAAACAAGAAAACTATATTTGCAATGATCCGACAATTGGGACCCCCAAAAATTTTCATCACATTTACAAGTGCAGAGCATCACTGGGATCCGTTGGTGGCTATAGTGTTTACATTGTATAGGAATAGGAAAAGGAAAAAACAAATTGATACATTGGAAAATGATGACATTGACTACCTCATAAGAAAAGACCCAGTGACATGTACTCGTTACTATAGACATAAAATAAATGCTTTGAGGCAATTGATATGTCATGATGAAACTTTCTTCAGAAAAATATCGGACTACTATTTTGTGACTGAATTCCATAATAGAGGGAGTGAGCATGACCACGCATTGTTATGGATAGAGGGTGGACCGGTCTATGGAAATGACAACAACTCACAAATCGAGCAGTTTATGGACAAATACATAACATGCAACACAAATCATTTAGATCCAGAACTTGCCAAAGTTCATAAACATTATCATACAATAAGTTGTAAAAAACAAAACAAAAATCACATTGCAAATACAACTTCCCCGTGCCCCCAATGAGAACAACAAGAATCATAGAACCAATTAGTTTAGAGGACAATGTTCTCATTGAGAAATATAAATCTTTGTTTGCATTTCTAGAACAACGAGACTTTGATGACTTAATGAGCTTCAAATACTTCTTGGCATAACTAAATCTAACAGAAGATGAGTACATCCAAGTGATACAATCTACACTTAAACAACCAACAATTTTCCTTAAACGAAAACTTTCACATATTTGGAACAACAGTTTCTCCAAGGACATGCCAATTATGTGGAATGCAAATATAGATGCACAGTATGTCCTCAATGCATATGTTGCAGCATCATATTGTACCTCGTACATGACAAAGGTTGAAAAATCTATGACAAGTGCATTCAGAAGAATACGTAGAGAACATGAAAAAAGTCATATTGATGCTATGCAAATGATACGTACACTTGGAAATACATTACTTAATCTTCAACAAATGTCTACTCAACAAGCACTCCACATTGCACTTTCCCTGCCTCTGAACTGTAGTTCGAGGAAATGTGTCTTCATAAACACATCTCCACTTGACAAACACACATTTGTGCTTAAACCATTGTATTTACTAGAACAAGAGTCTGATAATTCAGAGGATGTGATATGTCGCTCTATTATTGATTATTATCTCCAACGTCCATCTCCTATTAAGCATATATGCCTAGCAGAGTTCGTATCACATTGCAAAAAAAATGGTACACCCATATCAAAAAGAAAAAAAAGAAAATGTAATATGCCTTGTCAAATACAACAAACACACTGACTATGAAAACTGTTGTAGAGAAAAACTATTGTTGTGGGTTCCATTTGATCAAAATGAAAACACATTAAAACATAACTTCCTTACATGGGAAGCTGCATATATTGCTTGTGAGACTACAGTACAAACCAATGAATCTAGATTTATATACAATGTTAATCCAACATGGGGTGATTGAGAAAGTGCAGTTCATGAACTAGAAAACCTTGACAATGTTGATGAGACATTGACAAACCATAAAACAACTAGAACTCTTTGTGAGTCCTATGACTTGCAATCAGATTTTCCTTGTCCTCGAGCAACCGCCATTGAAAAACATATCAATCTTGGCTTTCAAGTCACAAAAAATCTTTTCTGTATTGAAAATAACGAATACTACAGAGTTAGATCACTGTTTAATCAAGAACAACAAGCAATCCTAAAGGAAATTGCAATTAAAAAACGCTTAAACATGCACACTCTTGTGCACTTGTTCCTGACAGGCGGGGCAGGATCAGGCAAGACATTCACAACGAAAACACTATTCCAAATTATTATACGAATCTATGATTCAAACAATTCGACTGACCCTATGAAACCAAAGGGACTAATAGTTGCATATATAGGAAAAGATGCATATAATGCAGGTGGAACAACAATCCACTCTGCATTTTTAATGCCTTTTAACAAGTCACATTTTCTTCCACTCAGCAATGAAATGTTAGATACCTTGTCTAAGCTTTATGACGAACTACAACTTGTCTTCATAGATGAGGCATCTTTGATTGGAATTCGCTTCTTATATTCCATTGACAATCGACTAAGAAACATAAAACATGTGCACATCAAATACTTTGGGGACATTGACATGATATTCTGTGAGGATCCTTACCAGGAGCAACCCATCCAAGACTCTTTGATATTTGAACAACCTACGGTCAATATGCAAATAGTGACACATGACTTCTGGAAAGACAACATAAAATGCTTTGAATTACATACTACAATGCGCCAGACAGATGAAACATTTATTGCAATTCTAAATAGAATGCAAACAAACAACCAAACATGTGATGATTTAACATATATCAATTCAAGGTGCATGCGACCTGCACCAACAGACCCAATTGTCCCTTACCTATTTTACACGAACATGGATGTTGCAATGCATAAAAGGTACATGTTATCGCTCATGTCTGGCGATGATATCATCATAAATTCAATTGACCTTGAAGAAGACAGCCATGGCAATGTACCATGTCATCGACATACATTCACTTTGCCTTTGCAACTTGTACTGAAATTAAACATGCTAGTTGAAATATATGCCTGCAACTATGATTCACAGGATAGCTTGGTGAATGGTGCAAATGGAATACTCAAAGCTTATACCAAAACAAAAAAAAATGATGTCCTCTGGATTAAGTTCCATGAGCCGCATATTGGCCACCGACAAGCAAACAAGTTAGCTTATCTATATAATTCAAACATTGCATGTGATTGGACACCTATCTTATGAATATCAAAACCAGTAGTGACATCAGCAAAGACAAGTCAACTGAAGATTCGAAAACAGTTTCCAATTAAACTTGCATGTGCACGTACAGTCCACAAATCACAAGGGCTAACACTTGATAGTGTTGTGTTTGACCCTGCTGGAATTCGAATACATGGACTTATATACACAACGATGTCCCATGTCAAAAGTATAGACTCCTTCTATTTGCTAAGCACTCTTACAAAAGATAACTTCAAAGTCAAACATAAAGTTGATATTGAGATGCAATGCCTTAGGACTAGCACAAAATGGCATCTACAATATGATTACCAATCCATACAAACAAACTCATCTTTATCAATCCTCTTACTTAACACGCGCAACCTACATGCACATATGGATGATATACTCAATGACTATGACACAATACATTATGATATTTTGTGCTTGCAGGAAACATACATGACATTATGCATGCAAAACAAGAAATTTCCAAATCACAATTGCATATCAAGTTACATTACACATGGAGTGATGATATTAGTGAAAAAACATGTAACAATTTTGGAGCATATGCATTTCGAAGAAAACAATGTTGAGATAGTGTTGGCAAGAGTAATCTACCATGAATAAAAAATTGCAATATTAGTCTATGCCGCTTTGCATGCAGCATTGCCCAACATAATGAATGTTGTTTCAAATGCATTACAACATTTACATCTGTGAGCGAAACCATTATCATTCTAGGAGACTTCAATATTTCCATGCTGCAAAATAATCGAGAACAAAGGAATTGAAAAACTACATGTGCAAATATAGTCTCCACTTTCTTTTGGATAAGATAAACCATGTACAAAACACAGCATTATGACCATGTATGGTCAAATGTGCCATTTCACAATACAACATCTTTATCTGGAGCCACGTATTGGTTTGATCATGATACAATTAGTATTATACTTGAATTATGAAATATACATCAAGCATACTACAAAATCATATTTCTATGTCTCAAAGCATATTTGGCTAACTTGTTGCGCAAAACCAAATTATTCATCTAGAATCATCCAACTTCTTAGTTTTTCTAGTTTGTAATAGATTTTGGACAGAAAAATTCTATATAGTTTCTGGAGACGGATAAAGAAAAACAAAGGTACATGCTTCTAACACTATATGTTATTCTATTCCTTTGATTCTAGTTTACTATGTACATATTCCTTGTTTTTCATTACATACCAACACATTCATGTTCATTGTGTTTTGTACTTTACTTCATTGAAACAAATGAAAAAGCTGAACCAAGACAAATAACTCTTAACCGGAAATGTAGAAGAAGACATATAAAGGTGCATACTTCTACTTGTATTCCACATATTCCATTGCTTTGTATTTCATTTTTTTACGTGTATATTTAATCTCATGATTTTGCGGTTCATTTTTTGTAGATACTACATATCTTCCTATATATTAACTTATTTTCATGTCAATTGTATTTTCTGTTTTGCTACATTGAAATAAATAAAATTGTATTCCATATTTTTCTCATGTGTTTCTACACGCCTTTGGCTTCATGTCCATTGTATTCTCTCTATTGCTACATTGAAAAAAACAGACTAGTTGAACAAGAGGATGAAACCTTATATTATACGATAGAGGAGGTTGAAGTACAATATTCAAAAGGTATACTATGAGAAGTACTAGATCAAACACAATGCATGTGCTTAATGTACATCCATATCAATTATAGACAATATACAATGCATATGCATATTTATTTGTTGTCATGTTGGATGTACACATGTTTGCATCATGAAAAGTTGGACAAGTGAAGGAAGCATTGGTAGTCAATCATCACAAACATAAACACAACGACAATGCCAAAGGTAAGATTCATAGATTATGCTCTTGTTGTGTTTAGGAAACAAATATCCTCAGTTATTTATTCTACTATGCCATGGTAAATATGTTTATGTCATTTAAAACACATGATTTTTAGTTCAAAAGAACTATCGACAAGTATAAGTGAAACCTACATCATAGTGCAAGGTCCAGAGACTAAAAGGTATGGTTACAAAACTCTAACCCATACTTTATCAAATTGTGCATCTACTTGTACGGTGATAGAAAAAATACAAAAAAGATATATATCTGATTGACATTAGCATTGCTTTCACAATTCAAAAAATGTCACCAGATGTAAACTTATAACAACCAATATACTATCAATAGAAGGCTTGAACAACAACCGAACTGGACAACTATTCATTGGAGACATAATGGTGGATTGTTGACAATTAAAATCGAAACGATGAATTCCACCAACAAAGTATTGTGAAGGCCATATTATTTATCTATGTTAATAATATAATACTAGTAGGTGGACCCCTTGTAGACTAGAAACATAAAGATAGACATATCACACATTTTTCTATTTTTGTTTTGATGTTTCTTGCATATTCCTACATGGTTGACAATGCAATTTGGGTTTCATTTTTGACATAGTAACTTGGTGGATGATGCATTTTATGGGATGTTTCTACAATTCAAGGCATTATTTTTTTATGTTGGGTATGTATTCTAGGTTACTATGATTTAATCTTATCACTAATCATTGTGATCGACTACCTAGCCACAAATATACAAGAGATATGTTAGTGATAACATAATTAGAACAAAGAAAGGAAACCTATGAAAAAACCTTAAGGGAAAAGAAGTTATGTTGAGTTATGTTAAGGTTATGTGCAAATGGAAAGTTAAAGGATGTTAGTATTAATCCTAACTATTATGCCATGGTTGGTTAGTGGCTATGCACTTTTCATTTGATTTGATTTTGGTGCATATAACATTGCAATATGTGTTATAACATAGAATGATGGCAAAGGTTAAATGTTAGTGGGTGGCGCATTGGGCAAGGGATATCGTCACATATTTCAATTGTTGGGCATTGAATACATGGTTTAATGAATTGGTGAATGTTTGGTTGTCTTGTACTTTGAATTGAATAGGATAGGAGATGGAAGCGACATGTAGTAAGAAATGCACGTCCTCCATACTTTCCCTATCGTTTGTCACCCTAGCATTGTTCCTTGTTGCATTTTTAGCCTGTTAGTTGTGAAGCTCTACATTTAAGGCTCTTGGAAAGAAGAAGGCTCATCCAACTCGCCCTTTTAAGTGTTTTTGTTACATGTATGGTTCTTTTCACTCCATCCATGAATTATGTTTTGTGTATGAACAAATAATGGCTCGATGATGCTTCTTTGGGACGTGTGTTCTGAGAATTTCAAGTGTAAATATGTGATAATTCTCTCTGTGATAACTGTAATTGTTTTTGAATTGCAAGAAAAAGGATTGGGTTTTGTTTAAGTTGTGCATTAGTTGGTTTCTCTGTTGGTTAAAATAGTGGTGGGTCTGCGTGGATATTAAGTGAATGTGGTATTATCGCTCTATATTAATGGTGGATAGTTTCGTTTTGTGTATTGTCGTCGGTTGTTCCCTCACAGTCATGGGTGTAAACCTATCTAATTGCATTCAGATTTCCATTCGGTTGCTGTGTATTTTTCTTCATACAAGAGTCATGGTGGTGGGCTCATTCTCATTGTCCTTTCACCAAAATATCCGAAGGTCCAGTCTTTGGGTGGCCATAACGTTAATATATGTTGTATGGTTGTGGGGTGATATAAGTTATACCACCGACTATGCATCCTCACTAATAATGCTTGTGAGGTGATTCAATATGAAAGGCGGATAGAGTTTATATCTCTATGTGGTGTTTGAATGATTGTCATTGTTCAGTTAACTTCACATCTCCTCTGTAAGCGTAAAACACACTATGTGCACCAGATTTTTCTACCCTACCCGTCGTTGCTTTCCTCGATGGCTAACTATTGGTTCCATTACTTTGAATGGGAGTAATAAGGAACTCACAGCTGGTTTATTGTTGTGTCTGTTTCAAAGGGTATTTTTTGCATGTGGTTGATAAGTCTCTAAAGACCTCCAGTTCTATGTGCTATTGTTAAAAGATGAGCATGCTCTTGATTGTCTCACTGAATTTGTTTTCGACATAGACTGATTTTAATCTCCAGTGATGTCTGCTCCCTTCGGGCATCTTCTTAGTTGTCAAATATTGGTTTTATCGATGGAATGGTTATGGAGGTTTTTAAATTAGAGTCCCTATCTGTCTTTCTATGATATTAAATTGGTTGAAGAATTACAATTGGGAATGAGCAATTATATATAGTTGAGGGTTGTCTTCATTTCATTTGTGATTTCATTCAACATGTTTTGTGATAGTCTTATTACCAAATTGGAAACACACAATGTGTTTTATGGAAGCCAATCAGAGTTATAGCTAATTATGGAAATGGTGACTATGTGTGTTTGGTTATGTTCACTGTGCATATGTTATTGAATCATCACACATTTTATTAATGGTTATATCAACAATGATAAGGCTTGGGTTTTATTTTGACTGTGGTTTCGTTGCAAAATATTATTGGTTGATATGATGAATATTGTGTGTAATCGGGCATGTTTTGGAAGTCTGTTTGTATTTGAAAAGGGACCTAGGTATAATTTAATTGACCCAATTGTAAATTGGTAGGCAGTGGATGTTATAGTGATGCATTATGGGATAGAGGTGGAGCAATTTTGTTGTGTGTTTTCTTTAAATTCTTAAAGGAAAGAAAAGAGATAAAAGACCAGTGTTTTCTTAACATGGCTGTTGAAATGGAAAGTTTGTTTTAGATTATATGAGTATGATTACCTGTTGTTATGAATTGAGAAATTCTGGGAATTTTAAATGTTGGACAGCGAACAATTTGATACATAGTAATTGTTTGTGTGGTGTTGGTATTTCTTTGGATTGATTTTAGTACATATTTATAATTGTGATTACTTAATTTGTTTTATGACGGTATCCATTAACTTTCCCGCCATTCTCTCACTTTTTCGCAAATTATAGATCCCCTCATATTCCTAGATTCACTTTGCATGCCGTTCTAAAGAGATAAAAGACCAGTGTTTTCTTAACAAGACTGTTGAAATGGAAAGTTTGTTTCGATTATGAGTATGATTGCACAGACTGTTATGAATTAAGAAATTCTGGGAATTTTAAATGTTGGACAGCGAACAATTTGATACATAGTAATTGTTTGTGTGGTGTTGGTATTTCTTTGGATTGATTTTAGTACATATTTATAATTATTGATTACTTAATTTGTTTTATGAACAGTATCCATTAACTTCCCTGCCATTCTCTCACTTTTTCGCACATTATGAATCCCCTCACATTCCTAGATTCACTTTGCATGCCCCGTTCTTAAAATTAAATTATAATTAAGTGAAAACTCTGTGGAAATTGGAGGATGACACAGAGATGAGTTACAGTTGATATGTTTTGTCATTACAATACAGTTGATTGTTTGATGATTTGTCGAGCAGTAATCATGATCTACCCCCTTTCATTTTATAAATTTTCGCTCAATACAACGCCTAAGATATCCCATAACCCTTATTCACCCCTTGCTCATTGACAAGTATTAAACGATTTTTATGGATTGGATTGCATGAGTCTGATGTGTTGTTGAGCCAAACTTTGTTTCATATTTAAAGAGATGTCATGTATGGTTTGTTTAAGAAATTAGTTGCTAATAAACACTGCATACAGGAATGAGCTTCTTCAACAGAGGAAGCCATGGCTGAAATAATAGGGGAAGAGGAAATTGGAATAGAGGCCCTAAAAGGCCAGGATTTTCGGTACATTTTGATGCAGATCCACAAGAGTTAAGCCAGCTCTTCCAAGATGGATTTTTCAACTAGATTTGACAAGGGGTAGTCCAACCTAGGCCAAAAAGGCCTCTCTTTCAACCCCAGCATGTCCCTGGTATCCCAGTTCCCCCTCATGTCTCATTACAACCTGAAGTCCCTGAAAATGATGGATGGAAAGAGATTGTTCATCCAACAGTCTCCCAACATCATGGCTGGCCCAATTTGTCTCTACCTGCTCCTCCTCCACTGGTTAACCCAATTGTCCAAGTTTCCCCTGCACATTCACCTGTACAGTATTCCCACGCAAGCAAGAGGCTCAAAATCGAAGCCACCATGCACATGATAAAGGAAAAGTTGATGTTTCCCCCTTCTCTCCCTCAAGTGATTTCGCCAAATCCATTTCATCTCACATGCTATTGAGAGATGATTGCTCTCATGTTATCAGTGAGATCAAACCTAAAGGCTCCACACAGCCTAAGGCTAATTCAAATAAATCAAAGGGAGATAGCAGCAACAAAGGGAAAATTTCCTCCCAAAGTGGCAAATATGGTTTTTGAGTATATTTATTTATTGATTGTTGAGAACAGTTGACTGTTGAAGTTTTTGGACAACATACTATTTTGGATATTTTGGATATTATATTTTTGGATATGGTTTAAAATATCATTGATATTAATTTTCAAATTATGAGAATGATGATGGGATCCACAAGGAGGGATGTGTTTGATTGATTGACTTGTTGTGTTTATTTTTGTTAAGAAACTAAAGGGAGTCACAAGGGGTCCCACCTACTAGTTATTATTTATTAAAGACCCTTATTATTATTATATTAATTCTTCCCCTAAACTAAAAGTTAGTTGAGTTTTAGTTAACTTAACTAAAAGAGGTGTTTAACTACTTCAACTAATTTTGATTGCTTAAAGGCAAAAAGAGAAGGAGGAACAAGGGAGAATAGAAGGAGAAAGCATGCTAAGGTTTACTCTTGAGTTTTATTGAGATAGTTCAATTTTCATTCATTGAAAGCCTAATTCTCTTTTATGACAGCATGGTCCTATTGTAGACAACAAGATTCAAGGTTGAATTACATCATTCAGACACTTGTTTTTCAGACGTGTTGATCTATCTTTGATAATCTGTGTAGACTTGTCTATTTATGAATTAAATTTCACGACTGATAAAGGATATTGTGCAGAGTCGAGTGAGCAACAATCTGTGGCAAGTTGATCCAGCTTTTAAAGTTCAGTTTTTTACTTTCTATCAGAAGTCCTTTTGTATGGTTTTCATAAGGGACATTTGAGTTTGACTTTGGTCCAAACTTCCTCAAGGATTTTTGTAAAGAGAACGATTCTTTTGATTTATTGGAATGAAATGAGCGATTGCTATTCTATCTTATCTATGTTAAATTGTGACTTGGTATTTTTGCTTTCGTCTCCACATTTAATTTTGCATCTGTTATATTCAGAAAATTACATAAAGATATTGAATTTTACAACAATCTTTTATTATAAAAAATCATCCTAAGCCCTTGTAACTAATACTTGTGGATTAGGAAACAAATTTTGAGGCTATAAACATAGGGTGATATTCTCGTCTATCTTTCCTTAGCCAAGCAAGATCTAAAAATGCTTGAGTAAGATTATTTCATATCTTTTCCTCAACAGCCGTGTATAGCACCTACTTAGACAAGGCGAACAAAAGTAGATGCATTATGCGTGCAGACATGACAGACAACGAAGCCATGATGACAGTTACACTAACTATCCCTACACAACTTGTCTAGAAACATGCAAAGAAGATCTTTCCAGGTAGTGGGATATCCATTACAAATTTCAATATATTACCGAAAACAATATATGATTGTGGTGATTGTGATTGAATTATATTGCTCAATGAAACAAGTGTTGTCGAAAAAGTTCCCGTGGTTTGCTCAGAATAACATTTCGTATCGAACACAACAATCAACCAATTTACAAAGAACAATGTCATTTACCCAATTGGAACCAATGGTGCAGCTTTCAGATTTGCAAGAAACATTGGCTCACAACATATTCTCCATATAAAAGATGGAAACTTGGACAACGACAAGGCAATGATATTGTTTTCCATACCTCTTTTTTTCCCCTTTGCTTTGACATGCTCATATATCTCAGACATCTTAGATAACTATTAAAATATTCCATGGTGTAGCTACAATTGTTCGACACCTATGCAGATTTTTTTTCCTCAATGGAACAACAATTCCATAAAGGGCAATTTCCAATTATGTTGTTCAAAAATATAACGAAGAAAAGAGATGTTAAAGAAAGGATCTTTCACACAACCCAATCAACATTTGTAACAAAATTGTGAACATACATAGTGCGGGATCTTAAGAAACTAACTAGCTCCACAACTGTTGTACGTATACATATACACCTCCAACAACCATTTACACAAAAAAATGCCTTCAACGGCTTTGTGCAGCTTTTTTGTTGTACACATATATATTATATTGTTCAATATATTAACTACTATGTTCATGTGGTCATGTTGAGGGCATTTTGGTTGCAGCAAATGCCTACTTGACCCCCTTCGGGCCTGTATGTGCCAATTGCAATTCTCTTGCTTCTGCCTCTGCGTTCATAAATGATGGCACAATTGATTGTCTACGATGTGTTGCAAAATGCCCTTACACATATAGTCATTGTGTCAACGCTATCATTTGAACCCTAAACAACACAATTATACAATGTACAGTTAGACAACCTCTATTACAAGATGTTCTTCCTGGGTTGACAAAATTTCCATATGAAATATACCTGCAGAAAAAGGCAAAGACTGTCTACATGCTATGTGACTTCCGCACCCATAGCAAATTTACTTTAAATGAGGACAATGCCATATTGCATATCGGCTGAACCCAAAAAAAAAAAATTACATATCATGCATTGACAAGAAACAAAACAATATGATATGTTTCTATCCATGTTACCCAATCAAGATATGAGTAAATTTTTCCACTACCATGGCAAAGTGAACTGGACACGCATAAGATTGTTGAGTCCAGGAATGAAAAGCATGAGGAAAAACCTCATACAAAGTATCCCAATTGTGAATAAATTAGGTCCATCGTTTGCGATTTCAAAATGACTTACTCTTTTGAACAGATCTGTCGGCCATTTTCAATAATACTGCAAATTTTGCATTGTTCAAGGTCCATTAAGTTAAATGCGGACAGTTTTTTCCATAACTAGTCATGTTAGAACATTGTCAGGTCAACATGATCTTGGTTCATAGTAATGTCATAAGAAAATTTTCATAGTGATCTTGGTTCATACTAATATAGCAATCAACGAATTTGTTGGTGCCCATTTGGGAGTTTGGTTATAGAAGGGATACAATGCCCACTCCTTGCTGATTTTTGCTTGTGTTATGTTTGCTAAACTTTTGATCATGTGCTTTGGTGTTGTAGTTCAAGGTTCTCATGGGCCTAGTTTTTGAATTATGAGTGGATAATAGATTCAAGATCTTAGTGATTTTTCTATGATCTTAAAGAATATACAGGACCTGCCTTGCCTTTTAATGCAGGCTCTGTGGAGCAAATGTAATGTGTACTTCATTTAACTAGTTTTGCTTGATTAATGAAACTACCATAATTCTTTTTTGGAAATATTTTGAAAAAAAAAAAGGATATGTGCTAGCTGAAGTCAAATGGAAATATGTTATCAATCCCACAAAATTAAATTTCAAGTTCACCATTGTTATACTTACGCTCAAATTGACAGTACAATAACTTTATTTCAACAACCCTCCATTGATTTCTCTTTATATTTTCGATGCTTCTCTTACACAAACACATCTTCGAAACTATAGGTATGACACACTTTCTCTATTGCTTGATTGAACTGCCTGTAGAGCTGTGTAAACAACTTCATAGTTGATGTTGGTCCTAAAGTCTACCCCTAGCTACTAAAGGGAAGAGCTAGGCCACCAAAAGTTTGGAATGTTCGTTCTTTTCAATTTGTTGATCAGTCAGAGGGTTGGTTCACGAAGACAACATTATGGTGAGATTGGCAAGATGATATGCATGACGGTTCTCCTTGCCTATTGTTACACCAATGTCAGACAAGTGACATAATAAAGGTAAAAAACTAAGGGAAACAACAATCCATTCAATGAATAATCTGGTGCAAGAAGTTTAATACTTAAAATAATGTTTCAACACATTAAACAATGTATCAAAAACGCAATTACTGTGACAGGTTGCAACACAAGTAAATCTTCATCAAAGCATTGGCTTTTCTCACAAGCACCCTAGGTGCCCCCTAGTCGCCTGAACTAACCGATAGTTGGATCTACCAATTCAACCTCCCTATTATCGAATTGGCAGAGGTGAATATTATGGGATCTGAATATTTTTTTTTGTGGATCTTGAATTGGGAAAAATTGTTGGTTATTTTAGTTTTTAAAAGGCATTATAACAGTAAGAATGCAACATTGTGCAAGCCCACTATTATCTACAAAAGTGTTGACGTCATGTCCCTATTTAATATTGTGCATATATTAAATCTTGTCATATTTGAGAATATGCTTGCATATAAGAATGTTAAGTCATATATTTTGTCTATTTCCTATGGGTTTGAGCAAAATTTGCAAGCCGAAAACACCCTTCAAATTGGAACATGGTTTATATTTGGGCCACAAAAATACTATTAAAATAAAATAATATGAATAATATTGAAATAAATATAAACAAAATCCCTTTAAACTTGAACAAGAGTTTGCCGAGCTCCAAGTATATTTCAAAGCTAAGAATGTTTTTCCCATAGTTAATGTGTTTCTATTGCTTGATAATTAATAAACTAAGTGTTGTTGTGTGAGGGGTATAGTTCTTTTCTCCCTTTTTGTTCCCTCTTCTATACTTACATGTTTTTCCCTTTTCTTCTTCCCCTCTATTATCCCTTTATGGTTCTATACTTAGTCACATTTCTATGATCGCGGATTCTCGTGTTGGCGGACTGACAGATCCTCATCTCCATCTATATCCTCACATCACAAGTCTGACCGACCGTCGTTCCTTTCCATACTTAG
>SNQJ01S0120138.1:0-13432 GCA_010110895.2 Picea sitchensis
CATTGCTATTCATGGGACAAGATTTCAGAGCTTTATGATTTCGGAAGGAGAAGAAAAGCAACTTTAGATCTCAAGTATCAAAAAATTGAAAATTGCGCGAGGTGAAAAACAAGGGTGGCTCCAACAAGATCATTGATGTATCTAGTTAAAACCAGACCTGATATATGCTATGTAGTGAGTGTACTCAAATAGTTTATGAGTAAGCCGAGACAATCACACTAGATAGCAACGAAGCATGTGTTGAGATATTTACAAGGGACAATTGGTTATGAACTGAGATATGCCTCCGATGTAGACATGAGATTGTAAGGATATGTCAATGCAGATTGGGCAGGGAACACAGTGGACCAGAGGAGCACCTTCGGTTGTTGTTTTACTTTGGAATCTTCCATGGTTTCCTAGTGCAACAGGAAACAAACTTCTGTGGATTTGAGTACCCCAGAAGTAGAGTACATTTCATTATGTGTGGCAGTCTGCGAAGACATGTGTCTTCGCAATCT
This sequence comes from Picea sitchensis, assembly GCA_010110895.2. Classification (NCBI taxonomy): domain Eukaryota; kingdom Viridiplantae; phylum Streptophyta; class Pinopsida; order Pinales; family Pinaceae; genus Picea; species Picea sitchensis. The sequence goes on from SNQJ01S0120138.1 coordinate 501, forward strand.
CCTTGCATATTTATTTGGACATGAGATGGATTCCACCATTATCCATTGTGATAACTAGAGCTGTGTGAAGCTCTCAGAGAATCTTGTGTTTCACGATAAATTGAAGCACATTGAGATCAAATACCATTACATCATAGATATGGTGTAGAGGAAAGCAGTACATGTGCAATGCCTTTTTACACATGAGAAAGTTGCAGATATTTTCACCAAACCACTTTCCATGACGAATTTTGAGTACTTCCGTGAGAGACTTGGCCTGGTGAAGAATACCTCCCTAGCTACGAGGGAGTGTTGATGATTGCATCTTCATGAGACATTCTCCATATTGTACTCCTATGGATTGAATTGAGATGATCTATGAGAATGCCTATGTGATAGTGAGCCATACTCCTCTGGAATGAGTTGAGATGACTTGTGTTGGTCTCTTGTCATGCTCCTCTGGACCGAGTTGAGATGACTTGAGATAGTCTCATTTCATACTCCTATGGACTTAGTTGAGTCGACTTGACATGGATATCTATTTCGTACTCCTATGGATTTAGTTGATTTGATCTGTTTGAGAGTGACGTCCCTTGTGGTTGAGCACATGTGGACTTGTCCCTAGTGCCAGAGCACTAGAGGATGTGTGTGAGACCCCTTGCTATATTTTCAAAGATTAAGACTATTGTAAAACCCTAATTTGTATTGTGAAGGATACAAGTTGGCCCTACTATGTAAAGACAATTAATATTATGTAAAAGACTAATTGTATTATCGAGTTGTACAAGTCGGCCTTATCGTGCCAATGAAGAGACATGTCTATTCGTTGAGTTAGGTCATGTATATATTAGTGAATGATCCCCATTGTGGATCATTCATGTTATTCACCCACAACACATTATTTGTTCTTGGAGAGATGTAATTTGGTGCACACTTCTTATGTGTTATATTTCTTGGTCATAGAGCACCCTATTGTGTGTGTTAGGGTTTTGTATTGAGGGCCACCTTTATTGGTGCCCATATTTTATGTGGAGAGGGTTTCTTCTCTTGGAAATATAACAAAGGGTTGTTGGGTTTTTCCCTTGTTTGAGAAGGGTTTTGCCAAGATAACTTCTTGTGTCTTGTGCATGGTTATTCTTCTTGTGATCTTGCTTTACTGCAACTATTGTATTTTGTGTTGTTGCATTGTTTATGGTTCAAGTTAATGCTAAATTGAAAAGAAACTACATGTGCTTGAGTAACCATTAAAAAATCAACACACACCAAATTCAACATGCATCTAAAATAAATTCTTCTCATAGCTCTCTCTTGACATGGGAAATCTTTTAAAAGATAGCAAAACAAATTAAGTCCTCTTAATACTAATGGAATTAGGACTAACTAAGGGCATCATGATGCCAGATGCAAAATAGAGTTGTGTTATTTTAAAATTAAGTAATAATTGTTGATATTCAGAAATTGCAAACAAGATTTATCAACGACCTTCCCATGTGGATGCCCTTATATAAAAGCAAAGTTTGAGGCAAAAAGCGTAAACAAAATTCAACGTGTGGAATAATGAAATCCCAAACAATTTTTATTTCAGATTATCAAACAAAGGAATTTCAAAACCGGTTCACTTTAGTTTCTAAAACTAATTCAACCCTAACTATCAGAACTATTCATCAAACAATATAAAAGAAGCAACATCCAACCAACAAAAGGGAGGAAAACGTTGTGAGGGAGAGAGGTATGTTTGGAGCTTGTGAGGTTGTTTTTCTTTCTCATACTTTCATATTCTATGCTTTTTCTCTATAGAGGTTAATGATGTTGTGGATAGTAGGGAATGTCTTGTAAGTGGTAGAAGGGAGCAAAGCAGGGCCAAGTTTGGGTTGTGTTCCTGAGGTAATTCATTTATTTTTTTAAGCCAGCTATGTTTTAGGTCAGAATTTTCTGTACTAATCAGTTGCTCTTATGCAGATTATTACCTTGAGTTTCATTGGCGTTGCTCCGTTAAAAATCCGATTTATTTCTCTTCTATGTTTTCTTTTGTTCTTGATTATTCATTGTATAATGCTCATCATGGATAATTAAAGAGAATAACTCTAATCCAAACTCTTGAAAGACCTTGAAAATTTAATTAATTTATAAAAATGTTTGGGGTTTCACTTTAATAAAAAATATTTTTCAGGCTCTGAATACTTTGTTACTCTCTTTTTTGTTTAATTTTATTTTTCTTATTTTTCATTTACATAATATTAAAAAAATTATAAAATAAATAAATAAATCATATACACCCATTCACTTAGTAATTTATGTATATATTTTCTTTTCTAATTTCGCTTTATTTTGTTTCCTTTCCTTTAACAATAACAAATGGTAAAGCTGGGAAGAAAATGCAAAATTATCATAATCATAAGAATTTGCTTCATTTCCCTAATAATTTTCAATGTTCTTTTAATTTTATTTTTAAAATTTTATTAACTATTCATAATATCTAATCAAAACACAAACATAGCATTCCATCTCACTAACTTTAACATTAAAATAAAGAAAAAAAAATGTTCTTTTAATTTTATTTTTAAAATTTTATTAACTATTCATAATATCTAATCAAAACAAAAACATAGCATTCCATCTCACTAACTTTAACATTAAAACAAAGAAAAAGATTTATTTTAAGGTTTTTAAAATATTAAACAATTAGTTTATTTTTTTTGTTTATACTAATTTTGGTCTCTTACTTTAATTAGTTACTAACAATTTTGTTCCATACAAAAAAAATATTAATTTATTTACTACCAATTTTGTTTCATACAAAACAAAAAAATAATATTAAGGTTTTCAATTATCTTAAAGTTTTCTTGTACATACTTTTTTAATTTAGTATAGTTGTTTAAGTTTATTTAAGTTTTGATTTAACTTTGTTATTTCATTTTTTTTTAATTTTTTTTTGTAAGTGAGTTTAAGAATTTGTATTTTTAAAAGGGGGTTATAATACAAAAAAGGGAAACTTCCTGGTCTGTCAAAAATGAAACCAGGCCAGAGGTTCTCGAGTTGCGTTTTCTGAAATAGGCATGGGGTGGGATTGGACTGCCGCCATGGGAAACCAACCCAATCCTACCATATCCAGTTTTTGATAGTATAAGCACAACAAACATAAAAATGATAAGAAAAATAACAGTGACATAAGATAAAATTAAAACATGACCGACCTGATTGACTTGACTGTAGCCTAACCAGACACTAATCCAGGATGATGATATGTTTCTTTCCTTCATCTACCTGGCCCTTGTGCTCCTTCTAATATGTGTTGGCGCTCCTTTCCCGTTGACTGGCATGATGTCCATGTGATGGACGTAGCACAAGTAAAGGTGAGATTGAGCTGCCAACCACTCCAGCTTGGATTTCTGGTCCGTCTCAACCTTAGTTAGCAGTTTGGTAATGGTTTCCAGACTATTGAGGCGCCTCAAGATTTCGTTCAGCAGTTTCGTGTGTTCCTTGTTGTTCTCCCATCTGACATCCTCCCTCTCCAAGATCACTTTGCCAATCAACATCTTTGTCTGCCATGCCATCTCCATCGTTTTGTGGTAGAGGGTTTTCCTGGGCTGCGTGGCTCTTGGGTCAGTTACCCAGTCTGCTTCTTGAGCTAGAGCATCCCATGTTTTTCCCTTGCACTTTTCATTGATTGCCTTCTCTAGCCTGGTAATGGTTTCCTTTCCTTTTGGTGCCACTAGAGTATGAAAGGTTCCCTCCGCATCTTTTTTCGCCTGCTCCATCCTTGAAACTCATTGAGTATTTTTATGAGTTCCCTTCCCCTGGGAGTTTCTTTTGTTGTTCATTCTCTTCATATGCACCATCCCGTCTATCCTATGGCTGCTCCTTTGCTGCGCTCTCAACCTATTCCTGTCTACCCGGGGGATTGCTCCTTTCCCCGCCCTTGTGTCTTTTGGTGGCCTTTGCAATTGTGCTCTTCTGTTTAGTTGTGCTCTTCTATTTTCCTCTGCAATTGCGCTCTTCTCTTATTGAGATTTCCCTGCTGCGAGATCATCCTTCCAATCATGGTCTACCCGTAGAGGTGATACTTCCTGTCCTTTTTCCCCGTCATGGTGCATATGATCATGATGGCTCGATCGTTATTCCTGTACTGACCCTTGCCCCTACATGCTTGAAATCTTGCTGGGAAACTCCCCGTACCTGGTCCTTGGCATTGTGGATCAATACCGGTCCATGTTGATCCCTCCTTCCTTACACGATCTTGTTGTCGTACCCTCACCTGTTGTATAATTTGGACCGTCATTGTGATTGGTAGTCAAGTGGTGGCCAATCATATCTTGCTTGGGGCCTTCGAGCCTTTCGCTGACCTCCTCGATGTGACCTCCCTCGCTTAAGTTGTTGTCCTAATATTTTGTCGCTAGGTGGGTGCAGTCAGTTCTAAATTGTCCTTGCGGAATGTTGATCTAGGTCATATATAGTTTCAGTCCTTCCTTGATGACCCCCTCGTTGGAAATTCTGTCCTCTAGGCCATTTGCTGACATGTGTACCCAATGCAACTCCACGGTGTTAATCATTTGTAGATGTTCCTGGATTTTTTGTAGGGAGTGTGCCAAGCACCAGTGTTTCTTAACCTTGCCCATTCTTGTGCCATTTTGGAGTCTCTTCACTATGTTGATGACCAGGGTGGAGTCACCTTCCACGATAGTGTTAGCCATCCTTTCTCGGCTTAGAATTTCGAGACCGAGCTCCAGGGCTCCAAATTCTGCTGCGTTGTTGGTTGAGTTTCTCAAGCTCCCAGCGTACAACTAGATTATGTTACCCCCACTATCTCTGATCATCCCTCTCATTCCTGTCATTCCTGGGTTTCCTTTTTCCGCCCTGTCAAAATTTAACTTGAGGAACCCAACCGAAGGAGGTGTCCAGTTGCGCTCTCTTAATTCGAGTCATGGTGACCACCCTACCTGTGTGTTGTTGCGCTCATCTTTTAGGTGAAAAGTTTCCAGGATTCAGTAGTCCTGGCCTGTGAGTTGTGCTCCTTCAGTCTGGCAGTTGTGACTCTGCACCATTTCTCGGATTTATGAGATTATTTCTTCCTTGAGTTTCCCTTCCAGAAGGCTTTCATTTCTGAAGATGTGTCAGTTCCTTTCTTTCCATATTGCCCATATGATCATCCCTGGCATGAGGTTCCAATAGAAGTTTACCATTTCATTTCCATTCTAACTCTCATTATAGTTATTGATGGTTGCGTTGATGTTACCTCGGGTCCTATTGGACTGGCGAAAGATGCCTATTGCCTAGTCCCATATCTTTGTTGTGTAATTACATTCGTCAAGGAGGTGATTCGTTGTTTCTTATTTAGCTTGATAGAGGGGCATCTTGATGGAACTATGAAACCTATTTTCCTTAGGTTTTCCTAGGTTAGAATTCGGTTGTGAAGTACTAGCGATTTGAAAATTTTGACTTTTGGCCACTAAGGACTGCCCCAAATCTTTCCCCATTGTTGCGCCGGGTCTTCTTGGTCATGGTTTGCAATGTAATTCTGGGATTCTTTTAAGTTGAATTCCCCTCCATTTTTCCTGCCCCATCTTAGTTGGTCCTCTTCTTCTGAGACTACAATTTTCCTTTTCCCCATTTCCTCCTCCACCTCTTTCGTTATTGTTGCGATCCGATCGCTATTTTGTGGGTTGATTTTGTACCAGATCCTCCATCTGTCATGGTCATTTTCTTGTTTCCAGTAGTGATGGATTTTGATTTTGCCTTGAGTGATCATCTCCTGTTGGATTTCCTCCCTGTCTGGATTTTCCATTTTGGGTTCCTATTGCCATGTGTCTTCCCAGAATCTAGTTGTTTTACCATTTCTCACTTCCCAGAAATTATGTTTCTGGATCCAGGTTTTGTTATGCCAGGCTAGATTCCAGATGGTTGATCCTTCTCTTGTGCTCATAAAATGAATTCAGTCCTGATTGTTGATGTTGGGGGCATACTTGGCCTTCCAGAGGGTTGCCCACGGTGTTGAATTTTCTTTGACCCATCTCCACCAGAGTTTCACCCTGTAGCCTTCATTGGTTACCTGTGAGTCTTGTAACCATAGGTCTCTGCATTTTGGTCTACAAACCTTCTCCCAGACCACAACGACCCATTTTTTCTTACTTTCCTCTCCACGCCATAGGAAGTCCCTTTGGATGGCTCTGATTTTTTGGAGTATTCCTTTGGGGGTGGGAAACACTGACATCATATAGGTCGATATTGCTTGCAGAACTGCTTTGGTCAGGAAAAGTCTCCCCATAAGGTTGAGGGATCTGTAAGTCCATTTTTTTACCCTCTCCTGTAGCTTGTTGATCACTCTTTCCCAGGTTGCCATTTTGCATGCTCTGTCCGTCAGGGGAATTCCTAGGTATTTCGTTGGGAGGGTTTTGTGTTCAAACCCCAAAATATTTTCCAGGTTCCTTTGAATTGTTGGGTTGGTATTGAAGAAATATATCATGGATTTGGAGTGATTGATCTCTTCTCCTGAGGCTTCCCCAAAATATTTTAAGATTCTTTTGAAATATTTCGCTTCCTTGACCATGGGTGTGCCATGGAGTAGGGTTTCATCAACGAACTGTTGGTGTGTGGAGGTAGGGCAATTTTCGAAAGGTTTAATGCCTATTATTTCTCCTACGGTAGTTGCGCTTTCTATGCTTCTACTGAGTCCTTCCATCATTAGAATGAATAGGAAGGGTGAAAGCAAGTCTCCTTGTCTGATGCCTCTTAAAGGCCAGAAAGTTTTGGCTAGGGGTCCATTGATTAACAATGAGTAGCTAGTCGTTGACAATAGGTTGACTATCCAGTTGATCCAGTGTTGCGCAAAGCCAAAAGCTTCCAGAATCTTGGCCATATAGTGCCAGTTAATTTTGTCAAATGTCTTTTCTAGGTCAAGTTGGATTATCATCCCCCCTCTCCTCTGGGTTTTCAATGTGTGTATTGGTTCATGGGCATGGATGATGTTGTCCATAATTTGTCTCCCTTCTACGAACCCTCTTGTTACTGGGAAATCAGTGAGGGTAGGAGAGGTTTCAGTCTGTTGGCTATGGCTTTGGAGATTATCTTGTAAACCACATTGCATAATGCTATGGGTCTGTAGCAGTCTGGGGTCCTGGCTTCATTTTCTTTAGGGATTAGAGTAATCATTGTGGCATTTAGTGCTTTCAGAATGGAGGTCGAGCGTCTGGAGTCTTCCACCACCCCATAGATGTCATGTTTGACCACTTCCCAGTAGGCTTTGAAGAATTCCACTGTAAATTCATTTGGACCTGGGGCCTTTCCATTGGGAATCTCCTAGACCACTTGGTCAATTTCCTCCTTAGTGATGGGTTTGTTTAGGTTGAAATTTTGTTCCTCGCTAACTAGCCTCAGGATGTGCTGAGTTATCCTTTGTATGGCCTCCGTTCGATCTTGGTTGGGTTCTTGGGCTATCCCATGGAAGTGGTTTACCAGTATGTTTTCGATCTCCTTGTGGGACTCTCTCTTGATCCCATCCTGATCCCAAATTTTGAGGATTTTGTTGTGGGTTCTTCTAGCAATGGTGGTTCGATGAAAAAACCTTGTATTTCATTCTCCTTCCTCTAGCCATCTGATTTTGGAATTTTGGCGCCATAGCGTCTCTTCCTGTTGACATATTTCTTCCCATTCCTGGGTCAGTTGGATCTCTTCCTTTTTTAGACCCTTTGTATAACCCACGTCTATGCATATTTCCTGGAGGTTCCTCATTTTGTCTTCAATAATTCTTTTTTCTTGGTTTATGTTTCCAAAGGTTTCCTTGTTCCACTCCTTGAGTTTAAGTTTGATGTACCTGAGCTTCTTATAAAGTTTGAACATCCTTGTTCCTTGTTTAGGTTGTGGTTCCCGCCACCAATGGTTGATGTTCTACCTGAAGGTGGGATGTTCTATCCAAAAAATTTCGAATCTGAAAGGTCTATTTTCGGTGTGTTTTGGAAGTTTGCTTCCAGTTGGACTGGCTAGTGGTATGAACCCCCCCAGGGAAGGATGATGCAGTCTAGAGTTAAAACCTATAGGATGATGGACTCGAACATTAGGAATCTGTCTAGCCTCATCGCTATCTGATGTTGATTTAACCGCTTGTTGTTCCAAGTGAAATTTCCATTACTGGTTTTAATGTCCACCATCTTCGCGTTGTCAATGAAAGCTGAAAAGTCTTCTGCATCTCTATCTAGTCTCCTGGTACCTCCTTTTTTCTTCGCAAGTGTCATGATGATGTTGAAGTCCCCGACCAGGATCCAGTGGAGGTTGTTGGAATGGGATTTTAGGTTTTCTTGGTCTAGTAGCATTCTTCTCTTCTCTTCCAATATCCGGGGACCATACACATTAGTGCATAGAATCTCCTCAATGTTACCTATGAGTTGCAAGTTTACCAAAAGTGTGTATCTGGTGGCTTCGACTGCTAGTAGATTCATCTCTTGTGGGTTCCACAGAGTGAGAATACTGCCTGCCATCTATTGTCCTTCTATAGACAACGTCTTGTACTTTATCCACTGTTTTTTGTTGATTGTTTCCATTCTTTCTACAATACATTTTGTCTCTTGGATAAAACATAGGTCTGGTTGTTCCTTCCTCAGTTTGTTTTTAAGGATTCTTTGTTTTCTTGGGATATTTAGGCCTCTAATATTCCATGTTATAACCTTCATTTAGACATGTGGGGGGGGGGGAGTTGGGAAATATCTTCTTGATATTACCTGAATTTATCAGCAGAGATCCTAGTTCTTGTAGGGCTACACTATTTGATTTCCTGAATTTCTTCCTTCCCATTTGCTTGGATGAGAGCTATGGTTGTCCCTCGCCTGCTTTGATTCCTAGGTGTCCTCGCCTGCTTGAGTCCTCTGGATTTTTCTTCCTCCCTTAGGAGGAATAGGTATTGGATACAGTCTAGTTGCTTCGTTGGTACATTGTCCACGCCCTGCCTTTTCTATTGCTCCAGTATGTTAAGGAGATCTATTCCTTCCCTTTCCAAAATATCTCTGAGGTCAAGATATTCCGTACCTACCTCTCTTAGTGTCATTTCCGCGTCTCCGTCTGCCTCCTTCATGGTTGTGTTGGTATCTTTGTTTTCTCCATCCATAGGTGTTGCGCTACCCCCCTGCTCCATATTATTGCTTGGATTGTTGGTGTTCTCATTTGTGGCTTGGTCCTTATATTCCTTAGCTTTTTCCTTTTCCTTTCCTTCTTCTTCCCCTTTGTAGATTTTGTCACGTCCTTTTGTTCTAGTCCTAGCTTTAGAATTGTTTCCCGTTCGGTCTTACTTGGTTTCTTCTTTGCTTTGTTCATGTGGTTCGGCTTGATGAACCAATCCTCGTCCTGTTATATTTTGGTGTTTCCCGCTTCTTGTTTTTTATTGAGAGGGAACTCCCTAAAAAGGTCTCCATGTACATGGAATCTTCTACATCTGAATGGGATATGATCGTAATCGATGCTTTGTATCCATTCTTCTTCCCTGAATTCCAAGCTTATGGCTTCTAGGAGTGCCCCCGAAACATCCATCTCTATGCAGATATTTGCGTAGGAGGTATATCTCCCTTTTAGGGTTGCTTCCGATGTCTTCACATATTTACCAATTTTGTTCACGATTGCTTCCAGTAGTCTAGCAACAGAGAATACAACGACAACTAGATGGGTACATTCTTGAAGGTTTCTTTCTCTGGGGAGACGTTTTCCTTCCATGGCCGCATGTACAGTCCTGCTGAGGTGTGGAAGTATGCCCCCCCCCTCAAAGACTTTGTCCCTATCATCCAAATTCATGAATATTGTTGTGAAGAAGCCTTTTGAGCCCAGGTGGATTTCCACTTCCCCGCTTGGCTTCCAGTGGTATTTTATCCAATTGTGCAACATTCTTTCTGTGGGCCACAAACCCATGAACTTGCAAATTAGTGCATGCCTCTTCATCTGGTCCTAGAAGAGTTGTGTTTGTGGGTCTTCCAGTATCACCTTGGGTATCAGTTTTGTTTTAGGTTTACACGGGTTGTTCCCTTCTACCCCATTGGGGTTCTCTGGTATTTGCGCATCGTTTTGGGTTTCTCTGGCTTCTTCCCCCATGCGATCCCTTTTTTCCAGGTTGCTTTCCTGGTCTTTTTATGGTCCTGAACTCGAGGTGCTCGTTACTGGTTCCTTGAAACCTTCACCTCGTGGTCCTTTCCCCTTATCCACCACTACCTGCTTGTAGGAGGGGGTTCCATTACCACCCCCTTTGGTAACCATGTTGCGTTTTGTTGTGTATGCGACTGTCAAACCCTAGCTCTTGAATAGTTTACACTATTTTTCTCCCATCAAACTCCATTTTCTTATGAACTTATACACCAAAAAAAACAAATATAAAATTATAAAGTTTGAAAATACAAAAAAAAAAATCAAATATGGCAAATAATTAATAAATTAATAAATCCAAAAGCATGTAATACAGGTTTCAAAATTTATGTAACTTGGATAAGTTATTTTAACTTTATTTTAAGCTTTCTATTTAGTTAATTGACATTTCATTCACATAAATACAAAGTATTAAAATAACAAATAAAAATTAAATATTTATAAAAATCATAAATAATCATTCATGCTCGGGCTCTAACTTTTTAGTTAGGGTCTAATGTTTAACTTGAGGCTATAAAATAGGGTGATAATATCGAATCTTCTTGGTTTAGCCGACCAAGAGGCTGAGAAGTTGGTGTTGAGAACTCACTAGTCTCTCGGCATCAACAGGGAAAAAATTTCAGCCATACAACATGTAATTCTCAAGTGAGTTATGATAAAATGACAAAGGGGTGACTTCTATTTATATGAGGTCACCTAAAACCCTTTTGTCCACAATTCAAAATGTCAACAACAAATTAGGGAGTTCAACCTCCTCTATTTGACCTTTACAACTTAAAATTAGAAATTCATAAAGTAAAATCCCCTTTAAGGGGTGATGTCATGCCCTAAAGGGTGATGCGGGTCCTCTAGGAGAGACGTTTAGCCTTTGATGAAGGACTTGGGGTCTCCAAAGGACACAAATCATCCCACCAAGTGCTCTAGAATTTTCCAAGTGTCTCTCTCTTTGTCAAACCAAGCTACACCACCATGAACCATGAAAACCACAACCCATGTGACATCTAGGGCATCGAGTGTGATGTTTAAGGCCTCCAAAGGCCAACATTTGGGTGCAAGAGGTTGGAGTGTGATCTCCTCATGGTCTCTAAGTGCCTCCAAAGGCAAAGCTCTGTCTCCCATGTGTCCAAAGAGAGGGGGCGCATCATCCAACTTGTGGGCTTCATGCCCCAAATGAAGGTCCAAGTGACCTTGTGCCTTCATGAAAAGAATTCCACCTGTCAAAGTCCTACAAAGACAAACAAATTCTCCCTCCAAGGGTCCAAAATGTTGAGGAAAAGGTATGGAGTACCTCACTCAATCATTTTCAGATCTTGCCTGGCTAAGACAAGATAGTTGGGAATGTCACCTGAAGTTTATAGCCTCAAAAAATTCACTCAATCCCCAAGTATTAATTACAAAGGATCAAGGTTGATTTTACGATTTGTATATGTTGCAATATAAAAATAAAATTTAAACAAAGTTACATAACTGTATACAGATTTTACAATAAAGTAAACATGGAGACAAAAGCGAAAGGAAGAACCAAGTCATGAAAACACATGTATGAGACAGAACAATAATATGATTTTATTTCATTATGAGATATGAAAACTCTATATCTCTTTTACAAACCCCTGCGAGGGTGTGGACCAAAGTCAAATTTAGAAGTCTCTAATGGGCACCATACAAAAAGACCCTGACAATGAAATAAAATTGAAACTAATGATTTGGATCAACTTTCCACAAAATGATGCCACTTGACTCTACAAGATATCTTTTATCATCCATGAAAATTAATTCATAAACCAACAAGAATACACAGACTATCAAAGATAAATCAAACACCTTTAAAACAAGCTACTGAATAGTATGATTCAGTTTTGAATCCAGTTTCCTTCAATAAGACGCTGATGTCAACAAGAGTATTAGGCTTTCAAGTAAACTCATAAATGAATGAAAATTGAAGCTATCTCACAAGAGAGAAAACCTTAGTATTTTAGTTCTCCTTCTATCCTCTCTTGTCTCTTCCTCTCATTGAACCTTTATTCTTTCCCAATAAGTTGAGGTAGTTCAACTACTTTCTTTAGTTAAGTCAAATTAATCAACTAATTAGTTTAGGGAGAAATAATTAATAATAATATATAAATAAGGGTCTAGTTAATAATTACTAAATAAGTGGGACCCCTTGTGACTCCCATCATTCTCTTTGCCAATCATCAAATATAAAATATAAAATTTATCATTTGGATCATATAACAGCCTTATAGCTCCCATGGATATCATTTAAATCGAATATTTAAATATCAACAAAATTTAAGGACATATCCCAAGAAAACAATGTATCCATCTTATCCACAAAAATATCCAAAATAAAGCTTGTTGTCCAAAATATGTTGAAAATCATTAAACATTGTCTTCATCACTGAATATAAAAAAAAAAAAATTGAAATCCATATTTGTTGTGTGAGGCATATTTCCTCTTATCACTCTTGTCTCCTTTTGACTTTTCTAGGGTATCCCTTGGTTGGTTAGACCCTTGGGGCTATATTTCAATGATCACATGGGAGCAATCGTGTTTTAGGTGGAGACATGAAGACACAAATTTATCAGACTCTATGGATGGACTAGAGGGGGAGGCCGCTACTTTTTCGTTTTCTTGCATAGGTTGTGGGATATTAGTTTTTAATCTTTTGCTCGCGTGCGAGAACTGTATTGACGAAACAAAATTAGCAATTTGAGCATTGGGATTAACTGGTGGTGGTAAAGCTAATGACATAGTGGGCCAACCATGGTGGTGAGAATGCAAGGTACCAGATATATAAAATATGCAGAACAGAAACGAAATGCTAGAAATAACAGAATAA